>JAOEHY010004421.1:0-29577 GCA_025447955.1 Psilopsiagon aurifrons | reverse complement strand
TTGGACACAGGGCTTGGAGCAACTGCTCTATGGAAGGTGTCCCTGCCCGTGGCAGGGGTTGGAGCTGGAGGAGCTTTGAGGTCGCTTCCAGCCCAAACCATTCTGGAGTTCTATGAGCCACACCAACCCTTTTGCCTTCACCATCTCCCAGATTATCCATCTTTGTACTTCACAACTGTGGCTTCTTACTTCCCTTCCTGGTTTATTGCCGGCTACCAAGTTAAGCCTGTCCCATACTCCCTTGAAATTCATTGTGAACTCTGGTTTTGGGGTTGATGTTGGTCCTTCTATGAGAATGATACACTACAGGGTTGGGAACTCCTTCCCTCAGTAAGTCTGTTGGTGTCTTCCATGTGGTCCCACCCATGCAACCATCTGCAGTCCATTGACTGCTTCACGTAACCCCATGTAGAGACCTTCTGTGGCTGCCCTTTGTACAGCAGCAAGGATAGACCCTCAGCCAAGGGGGAGACAACCCCCAGGACGTGGTGGCCTTGTCCTCTGCATGCTGCTGGCTGGGCTATAACAAGCACCCCTGACCATCTCTGTTCCCTGTGGAGAAAGGGATGAGATGCAAGTGGCCAAGACCACTGTTTGGAAAGAGGTATCCAGTGGGATGGAAGGAGGCGAAACAATCTATAGGTGAGAAGGGATTTAACGAAGATCCAGAGAATGTTATCATCTGGAAGTGCCCCCAGTGGCTGGTGTCAGCAGTTTCTATGTGGCATCATGCTGGCTCCTGGCACCGAGCTGGTGCGTGTTTGTCACTGCCAGATGTAACCAGAGCCCAAATATCCAGGTTTGTTTTCCAGTACTGAGGAGCTGAACTAAGCAGGGCAAGGTCCATGGTGCGCTCGGCGGTGCCTGGTTTTCCCTAATCCTGGAAAACACTTCCCTCATCTCATTAGCTGGTGTTTGCCTGGTCTGACTCTTAATATGGGGCTGGGGTTTCCAAGTAACCATGGGCTTTGGTGCCCACATCAAGGCAGATTGTGAAGCCCAGGATGCAAAAGTTCCTTGAAGGTGAGCTGGAATGGTTACAAGGCTGAACTGGGCTTGCTGGGGTTGAGTGATGGATGCTCCTTCATCTTGTATTTCGGCTTCATCCTGGCACTCTGGATATGGGTGGAACAGCTGATCTGGCCTATATAGCCCTTGGGTGAGCTGAGCTGTGCCCATTTCTCTCCGCTGGCTCTAACGGGAGCTCAGGGTGACCACTCAAACACAAAGGACATGAGTCCAACCACTCTTTCAATAAGGCCAAGGGACGATGGAAACACCCACCCCAATCTCTGCAATGAAATCAGTGACTCCCTTCCTCCAGGCTGCTGGGATGTGAGTGGTGCTGGGTGCTGATCCAGCAGAGCTGGCTGTGCTGGATATCCTGGGCCCTGAGGAGGTCCGTCAGAGTCCTGCCTATGGGTTGTCTACACTGATCTTCCTGCCTTGATAAGCGGCTCCATGGATCCCCAGCACATGGATGCAGTCCTCATCTGCCGCTCTTGTTGCACTGTTGGCACAGCCTTAAGTTGGGAAACTGAGGCTCTGGGTGATGGCTCTGCTGCATCCGTACATTGCTGTTGGGTCAGGGGATGTGAGCATGGATCCTGTGTGTCAAACGATCTCTTTGCCCTCAAATAAGCTCAAAAGTTTTCTGCAGGAAAGTGTTAGTGTTTAATTACCTATAAGAGATTTTCCTTTGGGAACAGCAGAATTCCAATCTTAGGATGCAAATTGCGCCAGCCCTGATGTATTTGGACACTGTACATAGCTACACAGGGAAACCTCTGACTGATAGCACTGAAAACATCCTTTCCTCCCTTTTCCTCCCTCCTTGCAGGGGTGTTTTGCTCCAAGGATTGAACTTTAACACCCACAGCCTGGGGGAGGGCCAGCGCTGGGGGCTTCATTGTGGTGCCCCTGTCCTTTGTCTGTGCTGAATAGCGGAGCATATGTGATCCACAAACCTCTTTTCTTCCCTTCTTTTGGCTGTTGGACAAAGTCTTCCCTTGGACACGATGCTCATGACAGCGTGTTGCCTTTGGTTGGGCTATGGGGCTGAAGAGGGTCCCTCACATCCCATTCTCCTCGTATCCCCTTCAGAGCAGGGCACAAAGAGCTGCTTAGGCATTCACAGGATCAGAGAGGGACCCGAGCCAAGGCATGCTGGATTGCACACAGTAGGATTTATCTTCAAAGAAATATTTCCCCCCTTTCTAAGCTCCTTTTTTGCCTTCTACAAAGGATTTTTTCCTCCTCTTTCCCTTCCTCCAGACTGGCTTTGAGATGTGGAATCACTTTCTGCCTCCCCTTAGAGGCTTTTCAATGGGGGGAGAGTGACTTCTTAGCAAGCCGATGGCCACCCCAGGCTGTGCCCTGTGTGCTTCATGGGGCTGAGCTAAGCGTGGCTGCATCCATCACTGCTGGTGATGTTGTACATCCGCAAGTGGACAAAACTCCTCCTTTCTGCCACTGACCATGCTGAAGTGTGGAGAGCATTGTTTCACCCCAAACTGGCCATGTTGAGTCTCTATTTTCAGGCTTGACCTGCAGGTATGAGCTCGTTGGTGCTCCTGATTCCCTCTTTGGAAGAGCAAATGACACCTAGGCATGGACATCTCACTGCTGCCTACTGGGACCAACATCCGGGTGGGTGGTGGAATCTCCGTGTGGTCACAGCTGCAAAGATGCCATTCATGGTCCTTTGGGGGCTAATTTCTGCCTTGGTAGTGCCCAGAGGAAGGATGACAGCTTCCCCAAAGGGCTGGCTGTCATAGCAGGGGGAATCCAAGACTGAGCTGAGGAGGGTTACAACCCAAGCTTAGCAGTTATTTATCAGCTATATGGAGGAGCTCAGGATCAAAATCAGATGGAAGACTCTGCTGATAGGTCTGGCACCAACAGGACCAATGCTACCTTTGTGCCGTGCCTATTTCCATGATGGTGCCCATGGACTCACAAACACTTGGATCAGAGCTTTCTCACACCTGGAGCCTTATGAGTAAGCCAGAGGAAATCAAGACCTGCAAACTCATCATCTGAACCATTTCTTATAGGTGGGTATCTACTTTTTAAATGAGATTTCTGATATGCCGGAGTTTTTAAGGCTCTTTTATGGTCAGACTGTGCCCTCTCCACATTTTAGCGAGGAGGAAAATATGGAAAACAGATATGGAAGTTCAAAAACCTGCTGTGTTTGGGTCAGCATTTGATGGCAGAGGTTGGGATTGCTTTGTTATCCACAGCCAGAATCTGCTCTATTACCACCTATAAACTTGACAGTCATAGCTGCTGCCTGGGGCTAGGAGAGCACCTTGGGTTGGACATGGGTCAACCTTTCCTTTCCTTGGAACTGGAGCATCCTCGGGACCATGGAGATTCGGGTTTGGCCTCGTGTCTTACCTTTAGACACCGGGCCACTGGAGCAGAGTCCTCTGTGGTGGGGATAAGCCCCTCTGCAACCCTAATAGATGCAGGGTTTGGGCTGTATTTGCATTAGTTTGTTTGAAACTGGCTTGATCATTCAGTCTGTTCGAAGTGTGGTGGCATATAACAAAACGCAGGCCATTAACCTTGGTTTAAACCTCTCCATAGCTCTGAGACCACATCCATTGCACGTTGGAGGTGTACTACATCAAATGAAATGGAGAAATGTAGTCCCTGCAGCCATAGGAACAGTCATTCCTTGTTAAATCCTTCTACTTCCACGTTCTTTCCTTGTTTTCTGCATCAAGCCCCATTTATTCTTTGTGCTAATGGCTGTGTTCTTCCACCTCAAAGCCAATCAATTCATGAGGCATCCTTTGCATGTGTTTGTCCCAGGCTGCACATAATCTCTGTGAGTAAGGTATAATTAGAGCTTATAAAGGAAACTGTTGAATGTCTTTGTGATAAATTGTAATTATAGGCTGCCAGGGAAAGGAAATTATACATATTCCCTCTCATAGGGGGATTATGACCAGCTTTATTTCATCTGATCCTTCTTCCTTTCCTGTGTTAAACCTCATTAAATCCCTGAAAGAAACTGAAGGCAGGTGATGGCAAAATAAAGGAGGTCCAAGGCTGTGATGCAGATTCTTTGGTGGGCTCTATAGAGTAGAAATGCAGGGTTAAGTGATGCTCTTTGTTGAACTTTTCTGGCCAGTGGCAAGATCTGCATGCAGCTCATGGTGATGGTGATCAACCAGCAGCTTGCCAAGTGGTTGATTCTGCTCCTTTACATCTGTTGGTGTGATGCTTTGGAAGACTCTAAGGTGGAAGGGCAGGAAATGATGCTCACAAAGTGGTGGGATGGCACCAGAGATGTCCATGCAAGAGAGCTGCAGGTACTGGAGAGGCTCAAGGCACCTCTTCCACCAAGCACCACTTTCTCCCCAGATCCCTTGGAAATGGCTCTATGGGCAAAGTGGGCATCACTCATATCTGCTGCCTTCCTACACCATCACGGTGCTCAGGGCAAGCTGGCCATGCTCAGGTGCTGAGGAGTGACCATCTCCATATCCCTCACATGGTTTTTGGTACCCATGTAATGGTTTTTCCACCTCTCTTCTTGAAGTGAACTGAAGTGTGTCTGCAGCATCTGGAAAGGTCCCTGCACCCAACTGCCCATACATGGTAGGATGTGTTGGAGAAAGATGGGTAGATGCAGGGGAAAGGAAAGAAATACTTCAAAAGCGCAAGGGAAAAGCTATAGGACAATGCCAAGTTTGGCTGCTATTCCTGTTTAAGCCCTGAAGGATGAATGCCCCAGCTCTAAAGCACCAAAAAAGACAAGGGGTTTTCTCCTTGCTCGTGTGTTGGCCTCTCCATCGAGCTGCTCTTGCAGCACCTTCTGATTTCAGGCGACGTGGCTGAATGTATCCTGCTTTTTCTCTCCTTCTCTTTCCTCCATCACCCCCCTGGGTTATTTCTCATGCTTTTCCTCACTCTGTCAAGCAGTGGGAAATGAGCCGCCCTGTGCAATCTGCTGTGATTACAGGGACTCTTATCTGCGAGCAAGCAAATCTCTGCAAGAGAAAGACCTGAGGGCTCTTGGCTTTATGGGGCTGAAAAACATGCACACGTTACTGCTTTCACAGCTCGCTTGCCAAGGAGTCCTAAACTTTGCTCTCCTGATTCATGTTTTCTGCTTGCTCTTTGCTCCCATGGCTTTCCCAGTGAATAGATTCAAGTTTGGGTTTCCCTCCTCTATCCATTTACTTTTGCCTGATGAGGAGGCATAGCAGAAGACCTCTGCATTTTAGGAACACTGCTTCAAACCAAGATGCAAGCACACTCAGGTCTCTTGCTACATCCTGGCAATGACTGAAGCGCTCCAAATCCTAACATAGATCTGTCTTTTGGTCTCTGCATCCATCATATATTGTGGTGGTTTTGCCCCTTTAGGTGGTTGTTGGGTCCAGATGTTGGGATATTACCTCTGTTAGGATCAGGTACTTGTGAATTCAAATGTTTCTGTGTTTGATGTGGTCTGAAGCATTGCAGATTCAGCCAGATTTTGGTAGAGATGTTGTAATGGCTTCTGAGTGCTCCATCACAGCTGTAGCAGCAGGCGGGTGATTTGTGAACAAGGGTGAAACCATGGGATGGAGGCTCCTGGCGAACCTCCAGGGTGGCTCAGATTGAAGGAGGGAGCTTGCATTAAGTTAAACAGAATTAGGTGCACCTGAAGGAAGGAAGACACGAGGAGATGGGAAGGTAAAATAAATGATGTGTGGAAAGACACAGATGAAGAGGAGAAAGGAGTGCTTGGAGCTCAGAGTGCATTTGAACTGAGAAGGATGTTTTTGGCTGTCCTTGTCTTTGTCTTCCCTACCCTCACATGGCACTTGTCACCTCCAAGAGGGGTTTCTGGAGTTACCACTGAAGCCTTTGCTGATACCATCAACAGCACAGTGTAAATGCATTGTAGGTACTTGCATCCTGCAGAGCTGCAGAGGGAGATGAGCTCTTCTTACGAAGAGTGAAGTAGCCCAAATATTTGGTGAGCTGTCCCTGATGCATAATGCTGTGATGCATAAAGCTGAACATACCATTCCCTTGCTGCAGGGAGTGAGCCCCGGGTGAATGAAGCATTCAGAAGATGAAACCAAGTGATGTTTGATACATGAGACACACTGGATGCTCCAGGTATTGAGTAGCCTGTGCTATGGGTGAGCAGGTCGGCCTGGAGAGGCTGCGGCTTGGTCACCACATCCCAGCATCACTACCATGTGCCAAACCCCATGGGAAATGCAAGGAAAATCCTAAATAGCAGGTGACTGTTGGTGTCTGGGGAGAAGAAAACATGAGCTACAAAGAAAGACCCAAAAAGCTGACGTCGTTCAGGCTAGAGAAGGCTTAAGGGGAGATGCCCAAGTGTAAGTATGTGAAATATGTAAGGGAAGAAAAGTTTAAGCTGTTCTCCACGTTCACCACGAGCAGGGCATGAAGTAATGTGCTTAAACTGTACAATGGGAGACTAAGCATGGGGGGAAACCCCCCCAGCTCTTAACAGTAAGCTTGTTAGGACTGGATTAGCCTGTCGTGGGAGCTGGTGGGATCTCCATCACTGAAGGATAGTCTAAACACTTAGATTTAACACCTAATGTGCAGCTGTAGCCAGCCAGATGGAGTGGACAGCGTTTGGAGGTCTCTGTAATCTCTGTTTCCTGTCAAATCCTGTGTGCTCATAGGTGAATATTGACCATACCAGGAATGTGAGTAACAAACCTCGTGGCCCTTTGCCAGCAAAACTATTGGTTTTGGTCCAATGTCCTGAATTCCTATTGCTGAAGGAGGAGCGTTGGGCAAAAGATGCCGTGGTTTGGTGATGGGGGAACTAAACTCATAGCTTAGGGACTCTTGTAAGAGGTAACAAATACTGCAGTCCCATGGCATGGACTGGTGAGAGCTCTGAAGGTTCAAATGTGTTCAAAAGAGGTGGCTGGGGTCCCTTGGTAGTTGCAGGGTTTATGCCAGCTGATAGGGACAGCAGGATCATATACATGTCATGTACACCACTTGCCAATGGCATAATGCCCACATCCCCCATCTGTGCCCTGGGTAATTCGAGAGCAGGATCGCACCTTGCCACATGAGATTGGCATCAATTTTTCACTACGGGGTGACCTGCTGGTGCCAGGATCTGATACTGCTGAGCTGCTAGGGATGGCTTGACCCCACTGTACCCAAGAGCGTGCGATTCCCTGTGACTGCTGGATGGGGAGACACGTCTGTCTTAGGGAGGCATTCAGGGCATGGTACACTTGGGAGCTGCTTAATTCATAGTGGTCCAAACTGAACCCCCTTTTGTCTCACTTCCATCCTTTATCCTCGCCTTCAAGTTGCCAGCAGGCAGGAACATTTGGAAAGGGCTTTAGGGATGCATCATTTGAGTTTCAACTTGCACCCTATGGCTCTGTTTTACTTGTGCTTTCTGCAAACTGAGCTGGTTTTTTTGGGAAGCATCAATGAGCAAGGATTTATCCATAGATTCCTGCAAAGACACACTGGGCTCTGACTTACAAACTATTTATCCATGTGTACAGTGCAAAATGGTTCAGTCTTGTCCTTAAATGGCTGTTACCAGATAAATCAGGGAAACCGGGAGTCCTAAGCTGGGACTTGGCAGCTGACAGGCCTGGGTTTGAATACAGAACCATAGAATGGTTTGGATTGGAAAGGACCTAAAGATCATCTAATTGGCATGGGCAGGGGACACCTAACGCTAAATCATGTCATGGTTGATATGGACTCAAGGATACAATGGCACTTTATAATGCAACAGAAAACATCTCTGGCTATCTCTGTATTAAATTGCTGGATAATGGTGCTTCTTGGCCACACAAGAGTTTGTGCTTCTAAATCTGTCCTTGCAGTATTTATAGTGCCCCGCTGGGTGAAGTCCTCTTTGCTGGCACAAACCCCTGTGCTGTTTGTTTCACTGTTAATTACATTGGTTGCAATTTAGCACCAAGTTACTTCTCCAGATGCTTCATTATGAAGTGATCCTGTTTGTGTGCATCTTCACAGCTTCTCTTTCCACCCCTGAAAACCTGTGCCACACAAAGCTATTCCAGTCAGGAAATAGTTTGTTCTGAAGGGCTCAGATCCTGCAGTGCTGTAGTTTTGCCAGGATAAGAGCCGTGTACCTGGGGGGGGGGGGTTTAGTCCCTTTCCTACACAAGCTAGTTAAACTGATAGCAAGTTGTAGACAGCTCACAGTGACGTTGAATTGATTCCTATGGCTAAACCTATGCTCAGGCTCATCTAATATAAGTTGAGAATCTGCGTGGAGTGCTTAAGTTAGTGATTTCATTTCCCAAAGCTCTCTGTATAGTCAAAAGGAGGCAGAGTTGTCCCTGTCCATGGCAGTGGGGGTGGAACTGGAGGATCTGTAAGGTCCCTTCCAGCCCGAACATTCTATGGTTGTAGGATTCTATGGTTCAGAGCACTGAAGTTACTACCAGGAGCACCACTGCCTGCTGAGGGGACTTGAAAAGACCATGCTCTTTGCTTAGACATCTCAGGTCTATAAGGTTAGGTGGAGATTCCCCAGCACCTTTTCCTGACGGTCTCAGCATCCTCTCGAGGAAACTTCCTCCCTGTTTGCTGATATAAAAGCTGATGAAAGGAGGGTTATCCCCATAACACCGTGGTCTTGTTTCAGGAGGAAGATGAGATAAAGCTACTCAGATGGAGGCCGGTTCCAGCAGCTTCAAGAAGCTCAAGTTTGGGAAGCTGAAGGTGGTTCGCCAGCGCTTGCTGCAGCGCTATGAGCATCAGCCCTTCGTCTCCTGCCTGGCTGGATTCTACAGCTGCCAGTGGAAGCGGTACCAGCGCAGAAGGGCCGAGCCTGGGAAATGCTGCTGCAAGATGGTAAATTAGCTCAAAACCAGCACAGATTTCTGTGTTAGGGACAGGCCAGTCCAAGCCGACAAGCGCTTGGTGCTGTGGGTCAAAGTCATCCCTGCCCAGCACCATTTGGAGCCCAGTGAGACCTGCTGGGTGTTGGTTTCTGCTCTAAGTGCTTGACGCAAGTGCTTGAATCAATCTATGATTCTATGGATTGCTGTGTTTCTGTGGCAAGCTCAGTTTTCCCGTGCCACCACACAGCTATAACAAAGGAAAGGACCAAACCCTCCCAATGTCTCAAAGCCATAGGATCAAATGAAACACTATTTAGGATGGGTGTGTAGTAAGAACTGCAAAGAGGTCTGCTGCATGGTGCAATTCCCTCTCATGTGAGGTGCTAAAACCCTGTTCCTTGGTGAAGACACAAAATCTGTTTCCCCTGAAAGTAAATAGTGCAGAGTATTCTTTTGGCCTATAGGGATACTGGGGGTGGACTATTTATTAGGGACTGTAGGGATAGGACATGGGGTAATGGGTTCAAACTTAAACAGGAGAAGTTCAGGTTGGACATGAGGAAGAAGTTCTTTACTGTGAGGGTGGTGAGGCACTGGAATGGGTTGTCCAGGGAAGCTGTGAATGCTCCATCGCTGGCGGTGTTCAAGGCCGGGTTGGACAGAGCCTTGGGTGCCATGGTTTAGTGTGAGGTGTCCCTGCCCATGGCAGGGGGTTGGAACTGGATGATGTTGAGGTCCTTTCCAACCCAAACCAGTCTATGATTCTATGATTCTCCTGGTCACAAGGGATAGTGAGGGAACTCCTCTCCGTATCTACTTTAGGATGTCCAACACCAACCAATGTGTTTTAAGAGCACCATATAAGTATTTGCAACATGCTCGGATTGCTTTGGGGCAGACAAGGCTCTGACCATGTGTCCTTCCTCTCCCTCTCCAGCGGGAATGCATGTTTTTCCCATTGCTTGTTGGAGCTTTCTTTTTCTCTCTGGTCTTTCTGTACATGTGTGGGGAAGCGAAAAATGACTACAATAACTTTGACTGGTGAGTACCACCTTGCTCTCCTCTCTCACTCCTTGGGCAGGTCTCTTGGGTGGCTGGGAAACGATGAGCACCCTCCCCAGCAGCTTCAGCCATGAGCCAAAGATTTGGCTCCTTAAGCTCTTGATTACAGCATCCAAATTGAGTGGTCAATGACTTCAGAGGTGCTGAGGCTCTGCCTTTTGCTTGGCTGCAATTTTTACCTGTAAGTGGGAATTTGGAAGAAAGGAGAGAGTCATCATCACAGAAATTGTGAGTGGATTAAATACCTCTTTCCTTCTCTGAGTCTTTTCCCCTCCTCCTGTTTCCTCTGAGGATATGTAGTGGCTGGCATCAGAGGCATTGCCCCAGCTATCTACAGAAAGAGGATTGTATGTTCCCAGGCTCAAATGTAAGGAAGACCCAGCAGCGACTTATGCAGATCCTCTCCTTCTGCAGTACATAGGCAACAGTTGTGCAAATCTGTCCCCTAGAATTAAAGCAGCTCGCATATTATGATAAGGAAAGATGTGATAATGTTATTCCACTTTATTGAGCCTTTGGATTAAAGTAAAGCTTCCCTCTCTCCCCCTTGGGCAATCCCTCTGCATCCATCCAGCATTCTGGTGTTTTCTGCTTCAGATCTCCCTCCTGTTGTGATGCCTTACACAACCACAGGCAGTAAAATGTGCTGTTGACCTGAGCCATGTCATCTTCCTGTTCCCCCAGGCTGCCTTGTCTGCAGCAAGGTGATGTGTCTTACAGTCAGACTGGGAGCTCTCTGGAGCAAACCCATCCATTTGGTCCTGTATTTTACCACCCCAACGCACTGAGGTATTAGTCAGGTGGTTAATGCAGTTATGGATTTGGGGAAGGAGGCTCTTAACCCCTTTTGCATGTTATAGGGTAGGTGATTCCTCCCTCCTTCTTTGTTTTATTGCTTTGAAAATGTCACATTTCAAGGAACAAGGCTGTTGTTCCTCTCCATGGGCTAAGCACAAACCTCTGTTGTAATATTTCATTGCTCTTTAGGTATAACTACGAGAACCTGGGCTTCTGGTTTCTCTGGTCCCTTGTTCTCCTGAGTGTGGCTGCACTCTTGTTCACATACATCACGTTGTTGTTGGTAAGTGATGCTCCTTGTAAGCTGACTGTGATTTATAGTCCTGAAAAGTAGACAGAAGGATGGCTTTAATGCGTCAGACCAAAGCTCAACCTAACCCCACAGACAATGCGTATCTGGGGAAGATTTGGAACACAATAAGTGTTTAACAGTTCTTTCTCCCAATGTCCCCTTGCAGATGACCGATTTCAGCCCAGGGGTCTCTAAACCAGGTGTAGTTTTCTCCCTTTGATTTCCCTTCATTGAGTGTGTCCAATCTCTCCTTGAACCAGAGGAGAGCTGTGCCAGCAGTGGCTGGATTTAGACTTACGGGAAGCAGCAGGGAAGCATGGGGCTGTGAGTCACGTAGTGATGCTTTGTCATCAAAGCTGAGTTATTCCTCTTATCCTGAATGAAAAAGCTCATTAGAAGAAAGGGAACATTATCAGTGAAGCTGCCTTGGCTCAGTCAGCTTTGCTGGAGAGTTTCTGTGCAGGTAGAGACAACAGGCACTGTTTATTTCTATAGAGGCAATATTCCTAGAGGCTTCACTCTTCCAAATCCTGTGCCATTTTCTCTGGACTTCTTATCTGCTCTCTGCTTTGCTTACTTATGGAAACATACTTTATGGAAACATAACAAGCCAGCTAAAATTTCTACCTACTCATAATTTTTCTCTGTCCTTTCCTTCATGAGGAATCCCCCCCAATAAAGACAGATATCCCTGCTCATGGCAGAGGGTTGGAACTGCAGGATCTTGAGGTCCTTTCCAACCCAAACCACTCTATGATCCTATGATTCTATGGTCTGTGTTTCTGCCTTCTGCATCCATAGCTACAGGTTAAGTAATCACTTGAAATCCAGGGACTGGAGTCCACATTCAGCCCCATTCCTGCTCCAATTCCCACTTTGAAATGCCAGGTGCTGAGGGTGAGGCTATGGCTTTGACTCACCCCTGTGACTGGCAACCAGCTTTTATCATCAGTTCCTGCTGTTCTTACCTGCTCCCTCATGTGTCACCATAGACTCTGTCTGCAAATCGCTCATGGCAGGGAATCTCCTTCTGCTTAGTCCATGCAGTGCCTTAACACAATAGATTCCTGGGATCCTTTGCCCCTGCTGGGGATGAATAAATAGTGGGTTTTATTCTAGCCCTAGCAATCAAAATCCCAAAGTGATAAATAGGACAACGTGGCCATGCCCACAGTGATCAATAGCATCATGAAAGCTGTGCACTAACAGTGCTCTGAGCAGGACAAATAACAGCATTTAATGACAAGGACTTTGTGACTCTGGGGCTCAATACCTGCTATTCAGCAAAGCCTGTGTGGCTTTCCCATTGACTTTGGAGCACTATGGGCGGTTTGGTGGTTGAAATGATACTTTGGGCAACCGGGAGCTTTGTCAGAGATGCCCACTTGATATGGATACCTCTGATCCTACCTCAGCAGGCTGTGGGTCTGGAGTCAACCTCAGGATCAGACTAATCCATCATAGCTATGAGTGGCCTCTACAGGTTTTTCTTGGCTTGAGGAGCCTGAAGATCCCTGGGGATGGTGTATCAGCTTGGTCATGCTCTAACTGGGTCCAAACACCAGCCAGCATCTAAGCAGTGGATTTTCTTAGAGGGGTTTCATGTCTTCAGCAGCGTGAATGTGAGACCACAAGTTATCAGGGCAGAGGAAAATACGAGGTGAAACTGGTGTCCTACATGGTTCAGTTCAGTCTCAGTCCCACTCTTCATTGTGTAGACACATCTTTCTCCTCATCCCAGCAGCTCAGTTCTGTCTCACGAGGTTAACAACATTTGCCTTCCTCTGGAGGATGAGCATGGATAAACCTGAATAAATACAAATAGTCTGGACGCTACCAGACAAGTCCTACAAGAGAAACACTTCAGAGGTTCCCCTGCTCTAGGGACAGTCCCTGCAATGAGGGTCCATTTGCTCCTTGCTTTCATGGAGTTGTTAAGTGACGCACCTAAAGATGGGTATTTCTAAGGGCCCTTGCCCTGCTTGATTGCATCCCCCGTCACCGTGTCTCATTTGACGAGGTTGCTGCATGCATCTATTTTGAGCAGTGAGCACTGGGAGATGTGAGACCTCACACTGTCAGAGCTGTTATCTAAATGGGATTAGGTCTTGAAGGAAAGGGGTGTAATCAAAGTTATCATGGAATGATAGAAAGCTTTAGGATTGAAGGGACCTTAAAGCTGCTGCAGCTCCAACCCCTGCCACGGGCAGGGACACCTTCCATAGAGCAGTTGCTCCAAGGCCCTGCATCCAACCTGGCCTTGAGCACTGCAGGGATGGGGCAGCCACAGCTTCTCCGGGCACCCTGTGCCAGCGCCTCAGCATCCTCCCAGGGAAGGGCTTCTGCCCAAGAGCTCCTCTCAGTCTCCCCTCTCCAGTCACTGCCACCATTGGTGCCTGCACTCTCTCAAAACAAGCAGGGTCACACGATGGTCACATACCTGCATGCAGGGTCTTGTGATGGCGTCTGTGGCTCAGCAATGCTCATCCCAGCAGGGCTTCTTTCAGAGAAGGAATCTACCAAGGATCACATCTCCATCACTGCAGAGCTTCTGTGTCACAGCATCTGGCCTTTCGCTGCAGCCTTTGATGAACCACCCAGCAAAACACTAAGAGCCTCACAGGCCCATACCTGCAACTCAGCCCTTCCACATTTAACTAACTGGGTGCTATATGGCAGCTGAATCACCCTTATGCGCTTCAGACATCTGATAGCCAAATAGGCTGCCCCACAGTGAATTACATCCCGTGTTCCCGTTGAACCGTGTTGAATGGAGACTTCCTCACATATGCTGCAGACCTTCACCCAGGTCATGTTTCCTTGTGGTGTTTTACGTCAGCAGCACATCACATCAGAAAACCAAGCACTGATGCCCTTGTTGGGGCAGAAAGGTTTTTATAGCAGCCAGTGCCTGGTCTGGTTTTGTCTGTGAACACCATACCCCTCCTTAATGATAGCTCCCAACCAGAGCAAGCCTGCTTCCATGATCTTATTGTGAACCACTGAAGCAAACACTCTTCTTCCCACTGGCCACCAGCAGCTGAACCAAATGCTGCACAACCCCCCCCCTTGCTGCCTCTTCAAAGATGCTCCCTGTCCACGGGCATCACTGTAATTCATTCAGACAATCAGTTTCAATTAATTCAACTGTTATCACTCCCTAAGACAATTTTCTCATCCCCATTAGAGCTAAAAGCTTAAGCTGAGGGTGTCTAATTGTGGGGGCAGTCATGCTCAGTGGAGGAGAAACATCTTGCTTGCTCTTTCAAGCACTAACAGATAATATTTCCCTCTCTGCAATTCAACCATGTTTGTTCTGAGGGCTTTGGGGAGGTGACTTGTTACTCTACAGAGTAAAGAGGTTCTGATGTCTTGTGGCCTCTCCATTCATAGGCTAAGAGAGAACTCACACAGTACATCGGCCTTGAGGTCCAAAACGTGATCTCAAACATCCATCCCTAACAGTGTTGGGTACCAACCAAGTTCTGAGGGGCTACATTCTTGCCAGTAGGTGAACGTAGGGACCTGAATTCTTGTGGCCATCAAAGTGCGCAGGTATTTCAGGTGAGCTGAGTGTCTAAATGCCTGCCTTCCCTTCCTTTGGTGGTTCAGAGCTTGCCTAAGCCTCCCCAGCAGCACTGAGAGGAGTACAAGGTCATTCCTGTGCTGAAGTCGAGTGGGGTTAAGCATCTGTTGTCCATCCCTTGGCAGGAGAACCTTGTGGACAGTGCATCCATTCAGAAAGAGGGCAACAGAGGTGCAATCCTTGCAGCAAATCCGTCTCTTGCCACTTGGAAGCATCCCTTAAGTACCACTTTGCAGGTAGATGACGGAGGGGAGACTCTTCCACATCTCATAGTAAAGAATAGAAGAATTCAAGTGTTGGAGGATGCAAGACTGAAGGAGATGATGGGACCTTGGCTCTATCCTCAGCAGTACTAGTCAGAAATGTGTTGGTCACCTAAGCCCACATGTCTGTATACTTGAATTAGACAATCCCAGGATGTGTATGGAGCAGTTTGAAGGTGACAGACCTGCTGGTGCTGGTTGTCCTTTTGCCTGGGGAAGTCCTGTTCTAGGTACAAATATGTGGGACATTGCTAAAGGCAGCTGCTCTTTGTGGACAGGTCCTGAGGCAGCTTTTGAGGAGCAGGATGAGGTTAAGTGAGCTTGGCTTGAGATGTTAAGCTTCAGCAGTTCACCTCACATCAGCAAACTGGTCCATAAGGATGCGTTCTCCTACAGTACTCAGTGGTGTAACTGCGGGAGTTCCTTCTTCACCCTCTGAGGGTGAAACTTGGTGATTCTTCTTGAAAGTCACAATGAGATTTTGTTTCCATCCATAAAAATGAGCCCATCCTCCGATGGCATTCCCAGAGGTGATGCATCATTCATACAGAAGTTGTACTGCAATAGCAGGGGAGAGTCTGGTTGAACATGGCCTGTGAATGAAGTGTTTGGCTGTACCTTAGGCAAGGACCTTTGGTCTTTGTATAACATTGCTTGCAGAAAGGGGGCAAAGTGTCTTTTTTCTTCCCTTTTCTGAAATAGCTTATTTAAATGGGGCTGGCTGAAGATCTTTAGCAGTAATTCAATTCTCTCTGAGCTGCTCCCATGGTTACTCTTCATGTACTGGGTGTAGGATTCGATTAAAAGAGGCTAACGTGTCAAGAAGCACTTAAAAACTGATCTGTATTCTCTGCTGAGCTTATAGCTTGCTTCAAATCAGCGTGATTCTGGAAAGACAGTGTGTTTGTAGCTGGATGGGAAAGAGCTTACATTCCTTTGTGGTTGTATTTCGGGAGAGAAGAGCCTCTTCCCCTAAATCTGTATGTCCTGTTCTCATACAATCCCACTGTGCTGCAGTCTGCAGCATAAATGATCCTTCTAACTGGTGCCTACCAATGCCTACTGATGCTTACTACCTGACACCTCCTAACAGGTACTTTAAACACTGATATCTGGTGATACTGGTCCCCAGATTGTCCCTTACAGTGATGGAGAAGCTTGCCCCAGGCACTCAGATGACTGCACATAGACCCGTGCATTTTCACAGCAGCAAAGTACTTCTCCTGGTAAAATTCATCACCAGGTTCATTGGCTGCTTAGGTCTGGGATAACTTGAAGAAGCTCCGTTAGAGCCACAGACGGACTTTCCTCATCCTTTGCTTCTTGGTGGTCAAGGCTTCTTCTTGCCCTTGCTGGGGTTTGCACCGTGCCTCAATAACCCTCCCCAATGACTCCAACAACTTGCTATGGGGTGGAAGAAACATTCCAGCCACCAAAACCCAGAGTCCTTTAATCTCCAGTGCAGTTTTCCCTGTTGAGATATGCCTGCCTCTTGTGTTTCCTGCTATTACCATGGAAGCGCTGCCTCCTTTGCTGTCTGCTCTGTGTTTTTGTGATGCTTTAGAGGCATTTTCTACTCCCTGACCTCTCTCGCATGCTTGATATGCCTGTAATCACAACAAATACACAGGAAATAGGCAAAATTAATGCTTTATTGGCTCATACCATAGCAGTTGACCTTGGCCATCACTCCTCTTTCAGAGCCTGTACTCACAAAGAAAAGTCACTGAAAGTGTGTACCTCAAAGTACCCAATTATCTATTACTCATGATGGGGCTTTGATCTTACAGGGCAGCCTCGATAAGTGCTAGGCCATTTCAGAAGCACTTTTACTTATCTCCATATGCCTGCCCAGCTAACAGCCTTGACACTATGCAACAAGACCTAGTGCAAAGTGACTTCCCAATGCAAAAGTAACTCCAGAGGTATCTCACTGAACACAGCTCATCTTCTCCTACCAGGATGCAAACAATCTCTGCTTGATTCCCCAGGTCCTGGCACTGTGTTTGCTTGCAGAAGGCCAGCAGCTCTACCTACACTGGAGTCACAAGGTGGGGAGAGTCACAGCTTTTTGGTTACTCCAATCCATGCTTTAACTCAATTGAGTGTTTCTCTGCATGAAGAAGATTATGGGATAGAAGCAAGAGAGGGAAGAGGTTAATCTTAGGAGACTTTAGATACCCAAAAGAATGATATCTCCACCTGAACTCCCTTTGCAGTCAGTGGAAGGAAATGAATACTCTGAGGACGCAACTCAGCCAACTGGTCATAGGTGTCTAAATTCAGATGAGATGAATCACACTTCAAAGTACCTTTTTTCCCCCATTGACTCTAAAAGAAGCCTGAAGTGGCTCATTCGGGTGAAGTTGTCCATATTTGACATCTGTACATGTGGTAACAGGAAGATGAAAGCAAAGTGTTCATGAGAAGCACAGCGTAAGTTTTGTAGCAGCCTCCAGCAGCAGTGGAAGAAGAAACCTGGATTTTCCAAGGCACCCTGGCACCTTATGCCTTTTGGTCTTTGGGTCATTTGGGAAATGCCACATGGAAGTTCGATGGTGCAGAAACAAATTCTCAGACCTGTTGCTGCAAAGTGATGCCTTAGAATCACCTTCCTTAAGAAATTCTTGATTCTATTTCGGGCAAAAGTAATGCGATTGCAAATCTTGCAGTGGAAGGGAATAGCTGAATGTGCAGGTACTTGATCCTGTGTTTCTTCATTAAAGTAATGGGTATACAGTCATTTTACTACTGACAATTGGCTCCCAGGGGAACCAGAGAGATGTAGAACAGTCTCTAACAAAACCTGAGGCTGCATCCTTGGGTGGAAGGGACCAGGAATGGATTAGGGACACTGGAAGAGGTTGCGGATCTCCATGCCTGGCAGCGTACAAGGGTTTGACAGGGCTTGGAAGCAAGCTGCTCCAGTGGAAGGTGTCCCTGCCCGTGGCAGGAGGTTGGAACTGGATGAGCTTTAAGGTCCTTTCCAACACAAACCAGTCTGTGATTCTGTCATTATTAAGGTGCTGATCTGTAGAATCCCCCTCAAGAATGGTTGGGGCCTTGATGCAATTTCTACTTGCACTTAGTTGTCAGCAGATAAAAGATGTACCAAGCAGAGACTGCCATGACCACTGTGCTGGTACCAAACTGAGCAAGAAGACAAAGAACAGACTGAGCTACAACCTCACTTCTTTGGTCAAGAAATGAACTCCCCTCTCTTTGTCATGGGAGAGTCTGCTGTTGCTGAGGCCTGTGTAAAGGAGCTCATAGCATAAGGAAGCTATGTTGCTGTTTCTTTTAGGTGGGATACATCACTTCTAAATTTAGCTGTTTGCAAGAGATTTAATGTGAACTGGCCATCTATATGCTCCATCTACAAAAACAGAGAGATAGAGAGGCATCTTCCATCATAGAGCAAGCAGGAATTGATAGCCTCTGGAAATCCCTCTCTTTCTCCAATGGCTGTAAAGGGAGCCCTTAGGGTGACACAGTTGCATACCTAACTATTGATATCTTGCCATATAGAGAAGCTGATCAATAGCACTGTTGGTCTGGTTTTAGTCCCATTGGATCTCTCTCTCTTAACTGCTATAGTTAGTCTCATACATCTTAAACTTATCCAGTCCAAGCTGCTTAAATAAGATTGTGAGTCAAATGGATGGCACAGAAATGATGTCTTCTTCTCCCCAGATCGGGACTTTGATTGTGCTGAGCTGCTCTGTGACAGCCCTGTTCGTACTATCCATACTCTGGGGAGATCAATGGGAAACTGTCCGCCTGTCGCTCCAGGTAAGAGGGACTGGAAGGTCTGTTTGAAAGAACAACTTGTTTAAAGAAGCATTTGGTGGTAAATGGTAGCAAATATTCCATGCAGTGGGTGTATTTCACATGGGTTTTCCTGGCAGGGTATGTGCTTTCGCATGAGCTTTTATTATGACTTGATGTTGCCTATTGGGAGAAAGGAAGCCAAGACCTGGGGCTGAACTTCAAGCTATCTGATGCAGCATGTCTCAGTTTGGGAATTCACAATAGGCTGTTTGTTAGGGGGTTTTGGCACTGTTAATCTGCAGGTGCCCAGGGCAGGTAGATCAGACCCTTTTGGAGGGTAGGGTTGCTGGATTAAGAGCTTTCTCCCTAGTGAGATCCTGCCAGTTCAGCAGCATTAGCATTGGCACTATTTCAGTCTTTATGACTCAGAAGAGCTTCATCTCCTGAGGGCAGGACAGCACTGAGTGTTTGGGAATCATGTCGGGAATCATGAAGGCATCAGGTGGGACAGCATGCTGGATGCAAGAGATCAGAGTGCATGGTCTGGTGGCCTCCTCAGCTCTCACTAAGTGTGAGGATGGAGACAAGCACTGCCCAGTGTTGTTTAGTGTTTGAGCATCCAGATTCCCACATGTATTTGGAAGGAATTACATAGCCTTTGACTATGCAACTACCTTGTAGATGTTATTTGGGCCTGACAGCTTTCCACCATGACGCTTATTGCTTGTGAGCGTTGGGAGAGCAATGCATATGGCCTGGAAGAGGAATCACAGATGTGATGTTTGTAAAGCGTGTTCAATGGCACATTCCTGTTCTAAGGAGTTTGGTAACCACTGGGCTATGCACTGGTGAAGGGAATGGGAAACCATCAGCTTTTCCTTTCCCTTACAGACTCCAGGAGAGGTGGATGAGGAGAAAGAGACACAAGAGCCTTTGGGTTCCCCACAAGTGCTGTTAATTTCAGGTGTTCATGCCCTTTAGGATGCTTCACATGGCTTCCAGCTGCTGTTCCCAAACAATAGCAATATCTCACAGATCCTGTGTCATGTACATTAGCCCTGGAAAGCTATCTTAAGTATCCTGGACATCTGAGATGGCACCTCTGTTGACACAATTGAAACCTGCTTCTGGTAGAAACTTGTCGGTATCCAGTGTCCAGGGCAGGCAGTATCACATGCAATAGCTCTCAATGTCTGCTGCTTTCTTCAGCCATTCCAGCTTAGAGAGTCAGACATGGACTGAGCAAAAGGAATGGCTCACAACTGGATAGCTTTTTTTCCCTAGCACATATTAGACTGGAGCTGAGGACCAATTCCTGCCCCAAATGGTGCCCAACATTGGAACTGCCCAGGGCAGGGCTGCAGTCACCGTCCCTGTGAGTGTTCACACACTGTGGGGACGAGGCCTCAGTGCCATGAGTTAGTGATGGCCTTGGCAGTGCTGGGGAATGGTTGGACTGGATGAGCTTGAAGGGCTTTTCCAGCCTGGTTGGTTCTATGATTCTATGGTACCTTAATAACATTCAGTTCCAGCTGGAAGAGAAATCATTCGGCTCTGGTGAGCATGGGAAAATGATGGACTTGTTTCTTTGACAGATTTGCCTAGTTTTAGGAAATGCGTCATCCTAACATCCATTCAGTGTCTGTACAGGTGGCAAGCTATTCCTGCTTTGTAATAAGCAATACATCTACTTCTCTTATACCACAATATTTAGCTCCATAGTGTTTGTTAACATCAGTTTGATGATTTAGCTGCAGCGTGGTGTGCAGATGACTATTACCTGGATGAGATTGGGTGGGTTTAGATTGATTTAAACCGGTTCCTCCCTGGAGGAGGTTAACAGATTATGGCATAACAGTGATGGCAGTTGTGTGGTGAGGACAGCTGTGTCCACTTCAGCTGATTTAGGAGAGTAAGGAACACTCTTTTGCCTGGTTAGGGGCACATATATCTCTCCTCCAACTCCAGAGGTGTTTGGTGGATCCAATGCAGGTGCAGGAGAGAGGTTGAAATGCTGGTTATCTGCACCAGGAACCCATCCACGTGGAAAGCTTTCACCATGTCGGAGTTTGTTTCTGTATGTTTCCTTGCTTAATCCTTTGAATAAATTCCTTTTCTCTCCTTGCCAGATCACGGCTCCCTACCTGCATGTAGGAGCAATAGCCATCATGGTCCTCCTGTCCTGGCCTGTGGCTTTTCATGCCATCAGAGCAGATAGGAAAGGTACAGTAGCTCCTCTTCCCACTCTCGGTATGACAAAAGACATATATCATGTGGGAAAGCAGATATTCAGGAGACTCTGAATTTCTGTGTATCACATGGAAATCAGTGGGGCTTGGGCTGTGCACTGTTCTGTGTGTTACTGGGCTGCATGCTCCATCACACAGCTTTGGCCTATACCAAGGCAGTGACTTGCCTGTGATGAAGGAGATTGGCAGAAATGCCAATGTTCTGAGTCACGCATGGAGATTTGTTCAGCCTCATTTTTGCTTGCTGTACTCAGCTTTGATATCTCAGAAGGGATCTCCAGTCCAGTGAATCCACTTCAGACCAGTGCATCTCAGGAGAAGCCAGATGACATAGATAGGGGAAAGAGCTTTTTGATCAGTTTCCAGTGTTATCTCCTGGGGAGCTCATGTCTACCTCCAACAAATGTGACCAAGTAGTGTAAGGGCAAGGCGAGATGCCAGGAACAACTGCAGAAGAGCCTGGCTCTGGGACTGGCTGTTCTTCTCTGACCTAGGCTCTCCATACAGCCAAAAATAGCTACATGGCACATATCTGCAGATACTGATTTGTAATAAAAATCACAGTATTGGGTGGTGAAAACAGGGTTTTTTCTTGTCCATGATTTTTCTGGGGAGAATATGCTGGGACGCCAGACACTACATTCCACCATGCCAAATGGACCCCTTGCTCAAAACTTCAACTTGATATAAGCTCTAGTTCCTTCAGAGCTACTGGTGCAATGCACAGAGGGGTGGTGGTATCCATTCAAGAAAGAGATGTTGGTGCATAGGTGCTCATTTCATAGAGGAACTGTTTTGTTCTTCAAGGTGAATGCTCCCTGGGGCTCTTCATTGTGAGTGGAACTTCAAAATCTTGCTTGTTCTTATCTAAGTAAGACAAAACCCAAAAACATCCTTCTGTTGAAGGTTGTATTTCTGCAGATGGGGGATATTTCATTGCCCCACCTCTAAAGAAAGGAAAAGTAGAGTCATGCCTTGCTGTAAGGCACAGTGAGGTGTAATTAAAGCACAAACCCTGCAGTCCTGACTTAGCCCATGCTCTTGCTTTGACCAGTTAGTTTTCTGGTTGCATTGGAGAGAAAGTGAATATTAGTGGGAAGAAGGGATGGAAAAAGGGATGTGACAAAGCCCAACAGCTACTGTGCTGCAAGGCTGTATCAAGGCAAACCTGTATGTTACTGCATGGATTAACTCTAGCCTTCCTCCTTTAAATTCTTCCAGTTATTCAGGTGATAATTGTTGGTCCATACCTGGCTATCCTTCTCTTTCTTTTCTTGATACCTCTGGGGATGTACTCACCTTGCATCAGACAGATGGGGACGCTTGGACCAAAGCCAGACCTCATTGGACACCGTGGAGCTCCAATGGTAGGTCTGGAGAAGTTATTTTAGAACCTTTCTTCATCCTTCATCATCATTTTCTATTTTCATCCCATGAAATCTGTGGAGGGTGGAAGGGGAGACATTCCTGGTTGGAACTGCATGCCAAAGGCTTCACTGCATGGGGTTTCTAACAAAGATAACACTGGTCCTGAGGGGCTGGATAAGCTTGGTGGCTGAAGTGGGACAAAACAGTAGATAATGCTCTTCCCTTAATAAAAAGGTGTCAAAAGGAGAAAGAAAGTACTTACAGAGTTCTCCAGGGTGTGCTTGAGAAGGATCTGCTCATGTGCTTTTGCTTTGTTTCTAGCTGGCGCCAGAAAACACGGAGATGTCGTTTCAGAAGACAATTGAACATGGTGGGGCTGGTCTTGAAACAGATGTCACCATCAGGTAAGGGGAAAACATCACATCTCACTGAATATATGCTTCTTGGGGGTTGGAACGAGATGATCTCTAAGGTTCCTTCCAACCCAAACCATTCTATGATTCTTCTACTAACAGTTGCCTTTGGAGACATGCAGCTCCTGACAATGAGGTTTTACTGATGGCTGTGACAGGGTGCCTCATGTTGGTGTGTGATGATAGGGGCTGTAGGGCATGGTTGTTCTCAGGCAAGCCAATAAGCTGTAACTATTGATTTTAACAATCATCATTTCTACAGTGCATTTTAGTCGCTTTGCAGCACATAAAGACAAGTCCCTAGCCTAGTTTGACTGCCAGGTCACAGTGACCATTGTATCAGGCCTACAAACCAACAGAAAGTTGTGTTCAGACTGGTGACAACATTGCCCTAATTATTAGGCCTATAATTGCATTTTTTGTGGGGACCCATTGCCATGAATTCCTAACATGTTTTTATGGGTGAGCAGTTTCCAGGCATTCGATGAGGGAAATACTAACGTTTAGATGTTCTACTAACGTGGACCTTCCTGTAAGAAAAGTCTTACAGAAAGGTCCACTAATTCCACAGAATCATAGAATGGTTTGGATTGGAAAGGACCTTAAGATCATCCAGTTCCAACCCCCCTCCCATGGGCAGGGACACCTCACACTAGACCACATCACCCAAGGCTCTGTCCAACCTGGCCTTGAACACTGCCAGGGATGGAGCATTCACCATCTTATAGAAAAGGTCTGCTTTCTTTCCATCACTGTCCATTGAGACTTCAGTCCCCCAGAACCCATAGAGACACTTTGGTGTTAGCAAATAGAGATTTCGACCATTAGTTACTATCCAGTTTTTGGAGGGCTGGCAGACATAAATACCACCATCTCCTCTTTGCCCTAAGGAAACTGAGGCACAGACCTTCTCCAAGGTCTTATCCAAGGTCACCCAGCAGTATTTAAGCTGGAAATAACCTGGTATCTTGAGCCTCAGCCTTCCTCCCTATCCAACCCTATGCACCAAGGGAGGCTTTACTGCTCATACCATGATAAAGCCGCACCACAGGTGACCTGAACTCTTGCTGTCCAACAGCTATGATGGGGTTCCTTTCCTCATGCATGACAGAAACTTGAGGAGGACAACTGACATCAAGGAGGTCTACCCCAATAACGTTACTGAAAATGCTGCGTTTTTCTCTTGGGATACCTTGCAGAAGTTGAATGCTGGGAAGTGGTTCCTTAAGGTAAGCACTGTAAAGGACTATCATCAACTGGATGTGGGAGAGACACCAGCTGGCTACTACATAATAGCATGAATGATGAGAGAGGAACTACTGGTTGAGCCCGAGCTTCAAGAAGTCAGTAGGAACCCTTTGTGTCTCCTTGGTTTGTCCAGTTGGCCTTTAGGATTTAGGAGACCCCTAACAGTTGGTGGGTGTTCTTGTAGCTCCTTATCATGGCAGCAGCAGAACACATGGGCTGGGTGAAGAAGACAAGAACTACTTGTGCAAGGTGCTGTGTATGATAGCCACAGCTAACACAGTAGGACTGAGAAGCACAGCAGAGTTAGCAGTGAACTATGCAATTTAGGTCTCAGAAGAAGGGATGGGCTTCATCACAGCTGTTGTCACAGCTCCCAGTGCTTAAAGGAGCTACAAGAAAGCTGGAGAAGGGCTTTGGACATGGGATGTAGGGAGAGGACGAGGGAATGGCTTTAACTGACAGAGGGGAGACTGAGATGAGCTCTTGGGCAGAAGCTCTTCCCTGGGAGGGTGCTGAGGCGCTGGCACAGGGTGCCCAGAGAAGCTGTGGCTGCCCCATCCTTGGCAGTGTTGAAGGCCAGGTTGGACACAGGGGCTTGGAGCAACTGCTCTATGGAAGGTGTCCTTGCCTGTGGCAGGGGTTGAAACTGGGTGAGCTTTGAGGGCCCTTCCAACCCAAACCAGTCTGTGGTTCTATGGATTTCCCCTGTTTCTCAGGTAGAAGAGCTAACCAAAGCAAAACTTCTTTACGGCTGAAGGCCAATGCCAAACTTTTGCCTTCTTAGAGCCAGGAGTTTTTTGGATCCCGCCAACTCCCAGAGGCAGCAGCCTGATTGATTTCCTTTCTTTATATCTCTTTATTTCTAGGACAAACCATTCTCATCCATTCCCTTGCTGTCAAAGGCAGACCAAAACTGGGCAATGAACCAGACTATTTACAAACTGAGTGATTTCTTGCGCCTTGCCGAGCGTCACAATAAATATGTGATATTTGACCTCTACCGCCCTCCAGATAAACATCCTTACAGGAACTCATGGGTCAACAGAACACTGGAAGTCATCTTTGAGTCAGGGATTAGACCTCATCTGGTAAGGTGGCTTCACTTAGCCATACCCTTTTTCCTTGCTCTCCAAGTTGGAACTTTGGGGTTATTCCCTACATGATTCTGCCTGCATAAAGTCCTTGTATTTCATTTGTTTTAAGAGATATAATTTGGACTCTGTTCCTATGATTGTTTCCTCAGCAGTTACAAAATGGTGTAACCCTACAGCAGCAGAGAAATAAGTTAGTGTATATACCAGCTGATGCCTCAGCTCCTGGATGACATCCTTTCATCATTGTAATAACTGGCAGCCTACTTACTCCCTGCTAATTATGCTTACTTTATAGATTGCATAGAAAGTCCCGGGTTAAATGGAGATACATGGAGTTTGGAGCTTTCATTGTCTTACTCCTGGCTTAAATTGAAATACATGGAATTTGGATCCTTCATTGCCTTCCTCCAGCAACGGATGAATGCTAAGCTCGTGTGGGTCAGGTTATGTACCCATCAATGTCTGGGTTGTTACTCTGATCTGCATCTGCTGAAGCCTTTTCTCCTATGCTGGAAGAACAGGGGAATATTTTCCATTGCCTTTCCCATAAACCGAAGCTGTCTTTTCATTCATCTCAAACACCACATCTTTTGTTGGGCTGTGTGCAACGTGCTCACTGATTTCAAGATGAGAAGTGAGGAACAGTGAATACTTATTTCTTGATGAAAGTCACTTGCAAGTTTTAAACCTGCATCCAAATAATCTTTGATCCCTGAAAGAAACATGTCATTTGACAGGCTGGGTTAAGCCCCTCAAGATATTATCTCTACTGGGTTTATATCAAAGGCAGGGCATTTTCATATGTCTGCTGTGAATTCAGTATCCTCTTGCTGCCTGCAGGTCCTATGGCTGGAGAACAGCATGAGGTCCTTTGTTCACTCTGTTGCTCCTGGGTTTCAGCAGACAATGGGCAGCAAGGCCCCAGTTGAAGACCTACTGATGAGCAATATTGTCAAACTCAATCTGGCCTACAAGGAAATGTCCAGTGAAGATACCCGGTAGGTTGTAGTTTCACCCCCAAGTACAGTTGAACTGCATCTGGACTCTGTTTGCCTCACGCGTGTGGCAATGTCTCCCTCCAGTGAGCAGCCTCAGGATCTATAGCATTTTAGGAAGAGCTCCTTTAGATCAAGTGGTCATCCCTGTGATAGCATTTGGGGAGTGAAGGACTGTAGTTCCTACTGTTGGCCCTGTGTATGGCCAAGAGGTGGCATATGTAATTACACCTCCCCTGCCCTAAGTCCATATTTACTTGACTGAGACCTGAGGATCTTTGGGTAGAACACCACAGCTGTCTTCTGATGTCTTGTCTTTCTATCCATGCCATCCTCAGTCCCACCAGCACTGAATTATGGAGCATGAACAACTATTTAACCTCCCATGGTGGCTCTTCCACAGACATCAGTGTAAGCACATTGCACTATGGTGAGAGTCCATCACCCTCTTGTAGTTGGTGTTATGGAGAGTTCAGTTCTTGTCTCTGTTACTACCAGTACTCTGTTGCTAATGATACACTGAATATGTTGTTTCTCCAGTGGAAGGCTCCACATTCATTGTGGGAGTTTCCCAAATGGTCCTCTCATATGAAAGAAAAAAGAAATAACAGCGTTACATGTCCAGACCTCCTTTTGTCAACAGGGTTTTTTGCTTCTTCCAGTGCACAAACACATTGGAAGCTAACTAAAACCCCCAAAAGAATAGAAAATGTTTAATCCTTTGGACGAAATTAATGTTGGTGCTTCCTCAATGAAAATCACAGGATATAAAATCCCAGATAGATCCATTTGGGTAAACCCTGGATAGAGCCTAGGTAGATTTATGAACACTAATACCCATGACACATTCATTTACCATTATACAGAGCCTGTTCTTACTTCATAGTAAGTTTCAATAACTTGTAAGAACTTGAGAGAGGATGAGTTGATGCAGCAAACAAGAGTTGAGGTGGTTTTGAACACACTACTGGGAGATCACAAACACATCATTACATGGACTGATATGGCCAAAAATAAAAGCAAAGTTTTGACCTTTTGGACATTTGACTTGTGTTGGCTTCCAGCAGATCAGCAATTCTTTAGTAACCAGCTGTGAATGACTAATCATTGGCTGGTTGGCTTTCCTTTCTGTTCCTTATCTAGGTACTAAAAGGAGCCTTTCTTAGAGAACATTGCTGTCTCTCCTTGATTGAGACCAAAGGAAGCACTAACCTTGCTTAACCAAAGCTATTTATAGAATCATAGAACCAGCTGGCTTGGAAAAGACCTTTAAGATCATCAAGTCCAACTGTTACCTCAGGACTGCCAAGTCGACCACTAAACCATGTCAAAACGTATTGTTCATGTAAACCAGTGCACAAATGTGTTGTCTTTTGGTCTTTCAAAGGAAATACGCTGAAGCAAACATCACCACCAACTTCTATGTGATCAATGAACCATGGCTTTTCTCCCTGGCGTGGTGCTCTGGAGCACACTCTGTGACCACCAATACTGTCCATATACTGAAGAATCTCAAACAGCCACTCTTCCTCATGGTAAGTAAAAATATTCCCTGTCCCAGGGGTAGGAAGTCGGGTTGGTACGTTCATGGTTACCTTTGGAGACCGTGGGCCATTTCATGCATGGATAAAGGACCCTGTGCATGAAAAAGACCTGAGTAGAAACCTGGCTTACCTGCAACCTCTGAGCCACTCCATATATCACCATACCCTTCTTTTCACGCTTTGCCAAGGTAGAAGCATCCTGCTTGTTAGGATTTGCAACTTAGGCCTTGAGATGAGGGAAAAGAAGTCATATTGAGATGTGTGTGAAAGGAAAGGCATTTGGGGGCACAATTGTGTGAGGATTTCCATTTCTAAGCCTTTGAAGCACCTTATGTATTTCAGAAGTTCCTAGTTTCCCAGGTCTTCCCACCACCCTTCTCAAACCTGGTCTTGTTCCACAAGCTCAAGGGAAACAACCACAAAAATAACCCTTCCTTGCCCTGAGCAGTTATTTTCCACATAAGTTGTCTATCCCATTCTGCCTTGGAGAACTCATAGGGCTAAGCATCACCTGAGTCCCGTCAAAATCCCTGCAGCCCAAAGGCTATTAGTTTGGATGACTGCCTTTACATTCTTGAAGTAGATTTTTTAATGCTCCCATCCAGACAACTGCAGTGTTTCAATCCATTCTAAGGGAGGGTGAAGGTCCAGTCTCAGGATAAAGCTTAGATGCTCTTAGACTTAAAGCAGGAGCCACCCCAGACACTTTATGTGGTTGCTTAAGGACAGTTTTGCGCATCAACCCCAGCTGACGTTGATATTGGAGAGAAGCAAACTACTGCCTATACAAATGAGAGGTCCTTGTTGTATACACTGTGATGTGGTTCAATCTTCTTGGCCACACCACAGGTCTTTCTTTATGAGGGTGATTATTTGGCACCAACACCCATCGGTGAGTGGCCACTTTGAACTGCCACCAAATAGTTTAAACACCTGAGAGATGTTACTGCACATGCAAACCAGGCATCTGAATGTCCATAGGCATAGATTCATAGACTCATAGAATGGTTTCTGTTGTGAGAGAACTTAAAACTTAAAAACTAGAGCAGGTTGCTCCAAGCCCCGTCCAACCTGACCTGGAGTTCTTGCATATTCAAGCAGCAAGAAAGAGCTTTAGCAACATTTTTTGCCTACCTCAGGGTCCTTGGTGCTGGACACATCCTCTGTTGTTCTCTTCCAGACTCCGAAGCAGTACAACATCATGTGGATCCTGACAGATCTGACCTCCATGCTCCTCATCTCACTCATCTTTGCTCTGCACTGGTAACTACTAAGTTGCTAATGGCCATCCTAACCTTTTCATTTGCTCCAGGTGGAGGGTGAGAGGGATGCTTTCAGGTGATCTGAAGGGTTAAAACTGGTCTTGAGAACATTACCTTTCCCTTCAAGAATTAGAAGAAAACCCTGAAAGTCTCCCGAAACCTCTGCTTCTCCTACTTGCTCTCATTTTCCCTTTCCATTTTGAAAGCTCAGCCATTCCCTACCCTTAGGATTCAATGGAGACCTTCCAGATTTATGCTAGCATCATAAACCAGTTATCGAAGCCAATGGGCTGAGAAAGGAACTGATTTTTCTATTACCACTATTTAGACGCTGTCGCATTGGACTGGCTTAGGATGAAAGCTTTTGCCTTGCTTTCCAGGCTTCAGTTTGCAGGGTGGTTCACAATCACCCCTGCAATGCATCACCACCACAGTCAGACCTTCCCATGCCCGTCTCCTCCAGGCTCATGTTTGTGTTGTGTGTGCATTTCCAAGAGCCCTGCAGAAGTTTCTGATGCAGCCAAATAACAACCTTTTCTGGGCTGGAATTGCAGCAAGAGCATTCCCAGCCCTGCTTGGAATGAAGGGCCATCAGCAGTGCGTGAGGACCCTGCACAGTCCTGTTGATCAGGTTTATGCACACATTCTAGAATCATAGAACAGTCTGGGTTGGAAGGGACCTTAAAGCTCATTCAGTTCCATTCCTCTGCCACAGGCAGGGACACCTTCCATAGAGCAGTTGCTCCAAGCCCCTGTGTCCAACCTGGCCTTGAACACTGCCAG
>JAOEHY010004419.1:0-12070 GCA_025447955.1 Psilopsiagon aurifrons | reverse complement strand
CCCCAGCCCCGCTCTCTCAGCCTGGCTCCAGAGCAGAGCTGCTCCGGCCCTCGCAGCATCCCCATGGCCTCCTCTGGACTCACTCCAGCAGCTCCACATCCCTCTTCTGGAGGAGTATAACAAGCGACACCTCCCTTTCCATCCCGCTACTGTAGTCTCTCATTGCTGGAAGCTCTGCTGTGTTTTAGAAGCCGTGGTTTATCATGGGAAAAGAATCCGCTGTACAAAACCCCCCAGAACACTCAGTGTTGAGCCAAAAGTCCTATGCTCATTTGGCTGCCCTACAGCACTGTAACATGATTGAATCACAGAGGCACTTCTTTCCTAGTAGAAGCGCACCACAGGAGATGGGTTGCAAACATAGTGGTAACAGCCAAGGATTGTGGATAAACACTTCCTGTTTGGCTATTTAAGGATCCCAAAACTGGTTTCAGTCAAAACCAGTTTCTCTTTTGAAGCCAGGAGCTCTAGTTCTTGGTGACAAGGAAATCCGGATGCTGGAAGAGGGGGAGGAAGAGCATCTGCATTGGTCTCTGCCATGGCATGATCCAGGCAGCCCCTGCCAGCGCTAAATCCAGCCTAGGGATTGGTGCATACTGGTGTGGTTGCACTGATATCCACAGTGGGTGAAGAACAAACCCACAGCTTCCATAGAGAAGGCAAATTTCTGCTTCTAAATCTGTTCTAGATCACGTGAAGGGGCAGTTTTAGTTCGTAACGTGAACAGGCTGAAAATCTGAAACCAGAAAGTAAGCAAAGAGAAGAGTGGGCAGCTCAGCAAAGAAAAGATGCACCAAGCAAACTCTCCCCATGTGGGAGAATGGGTATTGTCAAGAACAGCCAGCACAGCAGCAGGAATACAGCAAAACTTGAGGACTGTGTACATTAAAACAAAATGCATCAAATATTTGGCACTATTGAAACCACTGGTATCTAACGGGTGAAAGACTCTGGAGTTCTAGCAGCCATCCCAAAATCTCCTTGAAGGGACCATGATCTGGGGGTCAGAAAGGCAAAGTGGAGCATGGATGCAATGTTAAAACCTACATGAGCCCTCTGATGACAACTCAATTACAAGAGACAGCCAAATAGCATTTGCCAAGAGCAAATTGGGTCACATAAGAACAGGCATCTGTGTGAGCATGAAGGAAGCGGATACATCCAGTCAGAGCAGGGTTTTGAGTGCTGTTTTATACAGTTTGTATAATACTATGTACAGGTTTTTAAGGCTGCCCTATGTGGCAGCAGGCTGCTGAAGAAGATGTAGATGGGTCTTTGCAGCTCTAACTTACATGTTCACTCATTTATCTGCATCCGGAGGCGATGCTTGGGGACAGTGATCTTGATCCTGCGGGCAAAGTACCTCAAAATACATTTCCTTGCTAGTAATTAGCAAACAACAGGAGATGAAATACACCCCGAGGCATCTCCTCTGTTGGCTCTGCTGCTGGTGTTTGCTCACAGTAGCTGGGGATGAGCCAAGCCATGCTGGCACTGCCGGTACCCATCTGCCCTGGGACAAAACAACCACTGCTCTCTCCCTGGGGCTCTTACAAGTTCCCCATCCTCCTGAGCCATCCCCGTGGTGGCTGGCTCTTCCCATGTCATGGCTGTTGACTTCTGAGATGAGGCTTTTCCCTCTCAGCAAGGATATCACCTTGCCAGGGGTTGGGAATGGCACAGGGGAACACTTGGGGGGTGTTTTGCCATGAAATGCTTGCAGACAACTTCATCTATCCGCAGACTTGCAAATACCACAAGCAGTTATTCAGAAACAGGATGCTTACAATGACTGCATCCAGGAAGAGCAAAACAGAAAAAAGAGCATCACGCCACAGCAAAGAGGTCAGGAAAGTGACAAGAACATTCCCACCTGAGGAATGCCTGATTCAACAGGACTTCCCCACCATCCATGCCAAAAATAAAGCCTCTGGAAAACATGACAGTTTTAGCTCCAAAGAAAGCTTTTCGTTGTGTTATTTATAGTCAAACTTAATTACCATTGCAAGAGAATCAGCAGATCCTGATCTCCAGCCCTCCATCGCTGCCTCACAGACATCTGGAGGAAAGCCATGTTTGGGCTTGCTCACATTTTGCTTACATCTTTACTACTCCTTTTACCAATGAGGTTCTCCTTGTGACAGATCTGCTTTCGTTCACACTAAAGGTATCTTCAGGTGTAACTGCAGAACACACAGGTCAGGGATATGTCTGCAGCAGCACTGAAACGGACTCTGATGACATGAGGTCCCTCAAGAGCTTCACAAGTCAACGTTGTGTGGTTATGGGCTATATCAGAGGTTTCAATGGACGACAAGTTGCCTGCAGCCCATGGGTTGACAACTCATTTTTAAGAGGCCTTTACACTTCTTGAGAAGGAGAAGCAGGAATTGAGGAGTCTCATCTTCAGAAAAGCTCCAGTCTCACATCAGCACTCAGGTACCTCCCCTGATCTTCCCAATATCCCTGAGCACTGGGTGCTGTGCTTCGCAGAAAACACGTCCTCAAACAGGCTCATATAAACTGCAAAGTCCTGAACACTTAGGACCATAATTTCCTGCTTAAAAGGGGATCGAGCTCTTCAGTCTGCTTAGCCAAGATTTGGGGTTTCAAACAGTAGAGAATCTGTCACCAAACTCTTAATCTAGTTTATAGGCTCCCCATGAATACACCTGAGCCATTCTTGGAAGGAAAGCTTGACAAAAGCAGTCTTTCACCACTCCATCAGTAGAGACCATGTTAAAAGCTCAGGTCAGCAAACTTGGATTGGAGAGTAACTAAAACCTGCAACAGCCTCTGTCCAGACTGAGGGAAGGGTGATATTAGGACAGCCGGAATGGCACAGACACAAAAACTCACTTGTCAGCTTCCTCTCTAGGTCAGGCACCTGGATGGGAGCTGAACACTGCTTGGTTCCAGTTGAACCAAGGCTGCTTGTGCCAAAGAGCTGCCTCCTGCAGCCCTATGTAAAGCAGCAGTAATACCATCAGTGCTATGAGCATCTTTCCCTCTGCAGACAAGCCACAGCAAGAGGAATTTAGCTGCCTCCCAGCAGCGTTGCATCAGTATCGTACTACTGAGATGAACAGAGCTGCTCTCTCCTTACGTGTATTTAGTCAAAAGAAAACCGGACCTGAACATGGCTCTTCTTCTGGAAAATGCTCTCCTAACAATAGATCTCTTTCAATAGCTCATTTACTGCCCATCTGTGACTCCAAAGTAAAATCTGTTCAGCTGTTGATGTAACAGACTTCATAGCTAATCCTCAATGATTCCCGCCATTCTGTGCCCAAATTCTCTCTCTGGGTTGGTCACATCAACAAATCATACATTTTTTGTGCTTGAATTTGGTAAAGATTTGGGGTAATGATGCATGAGATAGGAGAGGATTCAGCTGATGTAGTAGCTGTAGTTGTTCTGAGCAGTAAAACTGAAGCAGGAAGAATAGCTGAGATAGACATTTTGCCATTAAAAAACAACTTGTCTGATGCAGTGCCTGGACAGGGGCAGGTGCATGGGTTAAAATCATGATGTGGTTGTGGAATCTCACACTCCAGCATTGGGAATGTGAAGTGGAAGGAGGGCCTGAGAAGTATTTGCTGCAAATAGGACACAGTGAGCTCCATCGAAGAGCAAGTGTAGAACTGCATGGGTGCATCACTGAGAGCAAGCAGAGGTGTTCTCCTAGCCCAGGAGATCTCAGACAGTGCAAGACCTGCAGGCAGTGACCACAGGACAACCTCACCCTCTCGCCACTGACTTTTCTCTTTAGCTTAGCACCATCTACAGGGTTCCATCTGTAAACCCAAGGCATCGACTCTACATTGGCAAAGGATGGCACCCATTTGGAACAGCTGGCCTGGAGTCCAGGGGAACCAAACAACTGAAAGCAAAGCCTCCAAAGAGCAGTTTACTCCTCGTATCTGTTAAAGCACAGGGCTGTGGTGGAATCATTGCTCTTGTCTTGGTGAGCTCTTCTGTGAAATGGAAAGATGGGCTCCTCCAGACAGGATTGGAAGGGGATTTGGGGATGAGCTCGAGAGGGGGATGTCCCAGGCTTGGGTTTATTTTCTTCAACTTAATTCTTTCTTAGCACCTACACATCTTATGTCACACGCTCCTGCAGGCTCCAGTGACAAATGATGATGTGATGGCGAGTCCTCTGTGCTTTAGAGCAGACAACATTCTCCATGTCCATTCAAAACTTTGCCTTTCACTCCCACCACGAGCAGCATGACAGGGCGCCAGCACAACCAAAGGTTTCTATGCTGCATTTTACAGTTTTCAGCCCAGTGCCTCAGAGCTCTCTCAGATCTCTTAACATGGAACAACAGAACAACACCAAGGGCTCCTCTCTGCATCATACACTGATCCTTCTTTTTCTTCTGCAGTGGACCAGGCTCCAGCGCCAGGAGATGCAATACCTGCCCTCCATCAACCACAGCTGAATACACTTTTATAACCCCATGGCAAGGCCATCAAAACCAAAGTCTGATTTGCCTGAAACAGTGTTGGGTTTGGAGACAGGAAGCACGTTGTCCTTCTCAAAGCAGCAGCTTTCAGAATCCACCTAAGGTCAAGATCAGTGGAATTAACAAGCATAAACCACAGCAAGGCTTTGCACAAAACTCTGCATTTTGTGAGTAAATGGCTGCAGTGACCCTGAGGACAAAAGCAAGCAGTGCTCTGGAGATAGAATGGTGGAAGGACCCTGGAGAAACCAAGGCAAGAGCTACTGCCTACATCTTGTCTGCCAGGGATGTCTCCCTGCATACAATGGGACGTGGTACAAGAAGGTTTGAAGGTCTGGCTGGGTAGGGAAGGACGTTCTCATCCCTGCAGAGCCCAGGCAGAAGCAGGAAAGGAGAGGCAGAGTTCTTTTCTTCCCCTGCTCCACACAAGCAAAGTTCACACTGCAGTGACCTTCTCCAGCTTAGCTTAGAGATCACAGCCCAAGGTTTATGCCCGAACACCTCAAACCCAGGTTCTCCATCAGCCACAAAGCACCAACAGCAGCTCCTCCCGCCAAGCCCAGGTCACAGAATGGCATGGTGGGCTCAGCCCTCAGTGCTGCTGCCCAAAAACAATGCTCAGATCGTTTCTCCATTCCAAGAGCCTCCTGCTTCCCCATGTGTGTCCGAGTGCTACTGGAGCAACACACCTATGGGAGGGAAGGAAAGAGGAAGCCAGCTGTGAAGAAGTAAAACCACTGCAGATATAAGAGAGAGGGACGGGCTGACAGCTTTGCTGAGCTGGGGAGAAAATGGTTTGAGTGGTTACCAGCAGGGAGGAAACCTCTTGTTTGAGGCAAGAGATCTTGGTGGGATTTCTGCACAGTAAATACTCAACCTGTTGTATGGCCTTGGCATGTGAAGGGGAAGAAAGGCCGGTGATGTGGTGGTCTGAAACACAGCCAGGACACCAGGCATGGTAACTAGCTCCTTTTTAGCCTGTTAAATCCAGAGCCTTCTGCTTCCTCTGTTACTTTTGGACATAACCTGCCCTATGTCCAGCTTAATCCCTGGCTGATCCTCCTCTGAGAGAGGGATCACAGGGATCACACCACATCTCCCTTCCTACAGAGATGCACTGGTCCCCTTCCCTCCCTGCCTGTGCTCCAGCATCCACAGTCTCTCTCAGAGCTTGGCTCCTTGCAAAACCTCTGTAACAGTCGAATCTGCTTTACCTTCCCTTGCTGGGTTTTGCCTTTAAATGCTGTGGCTGCATCCCAGTCACTGGCAGGGAGGATGAGCCTTTGGAAGGGAGGCTGGACTGACTCGGGGACAGTCAGAGGGGTGAGTGAATGCCTTCTCCTAAAGCACCACTCTGCCAGAGCTATGCCTCACTGGGACACTCCTCTTTATTTCAGCACCCTGCTAAACACCAAACTTCATCACCATGCAGCTGGTGATGAGGGATTGCTCTCCTTGCTGCCGACCTTCCCCAGTCTTTTCCTGGCCCATTTTAAGCACACAAATTACTGTGATTTTGCAGAACACTCACGTGATACCCCCAAGAGCTGCTGCTCCTATAGACCCTTCTGCTCCTCATCCCTACATCAGGCTGCTCTGGCATCACCCATCCGTGCTGTTCAGGTATTGAAATTGTCAAAACGGAATCATTTTGAACACCAGACAAAGGAACCTCAGCTCGGCGAAGATCTGCCCTATCAACACGTTTGACTGGCTCAGCTGAGTCACTCCTGGATGCTCTGCTGTGAACGTGCCCAGAGCTGCACCCTGGCATGAGCACGATGCTCGAGTCATGTCCTGTGGTCTCCTACCTCTGCCAGGGCACCCGCAGGGCAGACGTAGGGCTGAGCCATTCCCTTCTTTTCGTATGTACTGTGTGCAAAGGAAGGAAAGGGAACTACTTCCCCTGGGGGTCCTATAAAATCTCTGGAGTACCACCTTTCCCTAAAATAACAGGATCCCTCCTTAATGGGGGGATGTCTTGAGATAAAAATGGATGTCTCCCTTCACCAATGCTTTAGTTAAGTGCTGACAAAGGCAAAGCAGAACCATAGTCATTGGACTGCAATGGGAGACCAAACTTTCAGAGGCCCCACACGGAAAGATCAGGGCAGGCACTTGTTTGTATTAGGGAGAGGAATCAGCTCCTCCTTTGAGCAAAGCAATTGAGCTCTTTCTCTGTAGTGAATTGCTGGGTGTTTCATTGCAATAAAGGGAGCTGCCCCATTGGCACCAGCAGAGGTTCTGACCACCAGACAGCTTGGGACACCAGCCCCTGAACTGTGTTAGATGCAGGGGCTTCACCAGCTCAAAGGGCAGTGGTGATGCTCCTGGGTTCTCTGCTGCTGCCTTGAGCGATGCTTGGCCTTCGGTACCAAAACCTCTCTGGTACCACATCACACAAGAAGAAGATACTCAGTGGCAGGATGGGATGCACACAATGGAGGAATGTTGCAGCAGTGCATCCCCCGTTGCATCCTCTGGACTGCTCCACGATCTCAGGAATTCCTGTCAGGCTTTGGCCTCTGTGTAATGAACTGGATGGTGAAGCATCCCTGACCATACCAGGAACTAAGGAGGCAAAGGAGGAGGAACTGACCAAACCAAGGACTCCTGGTCCCTGAGTAAGGTGGGAAGCAAGAGCTGGGACAATCAGTCACCCCTTCAGAGCCTTCCTTTGATCATAACCCAACTGGAACAGTACCATTGGTACTGAATTTTGAGACTTTTCTAGTAATCATTAACTCATGTTGTGGCCAGGATGGAGATTAATGACTAAATTCAATCACCTTGTGACCCTGTTAATAGTCATCCAAAGTGAAGCCCTTTGAGCTCTACAGGACCACAGCAGGCAGCCAGTGTCTTGTTTGGTTTATTGGAGTCCTACTTCCCCTTGTTCATCCAGCTGAGTCCAGGATGAGCGATCGCAGCCCTTCGCTCTGCCCCATGACATCTTCACACTGTTGTGTATGGACAGTTTGCCTTTCTGCATATTCCAGCCCCCTCCGGTCACCGTGCCATGAACCAGCTCCGGTGTGCATTGAGCACAGAGCTCTGGATGAACTGGCACAGACAGGGCACATTGCTCTGCTCCAGGTGCCCCCCTGCCACAGCCCGCGGCAGCCGCCCGGTCACCAGGAGCCGGACATAGCATCCGCTGAAGATCACCAGGAGCTGCTGGGCCATCGCCTGGAACAAGCAATGAAGGAGTCAGAGCAGAGCAGGAGAAGTGATGACACATTAAATACCATTTGCTCCCTCATTCAAGGACTGTCCTCTGAAAGAAACAGGACCAAAGCCAATGGCATATATAACTGTCCCAGATCCCCGTCTGGTCAGTAGTGCCGGCACACTGTCCCCATGGGGGTGTGACATGACCCCACCAGTGGGTGGCCAGGCAGCCAGGCTGCTTGGGGACCTGCCTGCTCCATCCCTGCCTCCAATTGCCTTGTTTTGCCTCTAGAGCTTCAACCTGCAGGGACGTCACCTGCACCAAATTCACTTAGTAACAGTGATTGGAAAACTGTGAAATGAATCAAAATCATCCCGTGTGAGGCTTCTCGCTGAGCAGGAATGAGGCCACGTTTGCCGCTCAGCATGGCACAAGTCTTTGAAAGCACACTCATGGAGGAGACAAACTCTGGGCACATCCAGGCCTCATCCCTAACCAGAACAGAGGTGCTGGGTCCCTGCACAGACCCCTGCCTCCCAGACAGGGACCCCCGGCCACCAGCAGGGGAAAGCCCCATCCTTTAATTCCTGAAGGATTAAGCACTAGCTGCTCAGTGCTCATTAACTACTCAGCACTGTTAGGGCTGGAGGCGGTGTGTGTGTGGACCTCCAAGCTTCCAGGGGCTTCTATTAGTGATAAAGGAGGTGTCCCCGATGGCCAGGGGCTGCTGGGATGGGTTTTGAAGACAAGGTGTCTGGAGATGCGATTTGGTGCCTTTGCTCATCAGGGAGGGATATTACTTCTCCTTACCTCTGGTGGGCCCTCAGGAATGAGGTGGAGCAGCTCATTGCACGTCACAGGCTCTTTATTTAGGTTCACCCCACTGGATAACAGAGGGGACTCCTCACGCGAAGCCTCCTCCTCCGTGCCCGGGTCAGGGGAAACCACTGCTTCCATAACCACACAGAGCTCATCCAGGCTGTGCCGTAGGGCTGCCTGGAAGAGAAACAGATTTTGGGGGCTTCCAGAGCCGGGAAAGCAGCGGTGTCTTGAGGACAGCCTGGGTTTGCTCCTGCATGCCCTTAACTCCTAGGAGTTATCCCAAGAGTAAAACACAGCGCTGCCCAAGAGCCATGCCCCGCACTTGGAGCTGGGCGCCTTCATCCCACATCCCTGCTGCCATCAGGTGCCTCTTCAGTGACTTCTCCCAGCACAATGGTCACAGCCTGGCATGGGAAAACCTGTCTTTAAAAGGTAGATGAGTTATATCAGCCAGTATGTGACATGGTGGGTGACTGTCCACCCCCAACCTGCATCTGCAGCCATCCACGGGGATGGATGAGCAGCCTTGAGATTCGCAGACTGTTGTGCCCCCTTCACCTCTCATCCCACAACCCTCCAGTGAAGGAGAATATGGGGTTTGTGTATTTATACAACCAACTAGAGGAAACATTTCCTGAAGGCCCAGAACACAGCATTTTCATACAGTAAACCCAGCGCTTGCTTGCTCCTCAGGCTATCTCATTCATTTCAGGAGGACAGCTCAAGGCATTACTTATTTCAAGTTGAAACACATGCTTTCCAGATTTTCCCTTGATTCTTGATGCCTTTTCTTCATCAAAGTCATACAGTTCATTACCCAGACACACAGCACCTAAACAAATTCCTGCTGAACTGAGCACCAACAGATGCAGTTGATCCAGCTCCCAGTCTGTCCAGCTCCCAGTTCACAGCAGGGGATGCCCAGGAGGACACTCAGACACTTGGTTCACTTTGCACAACTCCATCCCACCCAAGCTGGGGCATCAAAGTGCCCTGCACATGTTACCATGACAGCTCGAGCATCATTTACCTCCCGTGTCCTCTGCAGGTCCGTGATGTGGGCTGATAATGACTGGAGGCAGCGCTCCGGGCTGAAGTGCACAAACCACAGCTGGGATGGGTTGGTTAAGGAATGAGTCTTTCTATGCTTCCCCCTCCCTGCGGATCATGGTATGGATAGAACTGAGGCACCTGGCGCTTGCGGGATGCCCAGGGTACACTCAGGACCCACATAATATCACAGGGCTAATTTTAAGCCAAGCTAAAGGGGAAGGGCAGAGGGGTGGCAGAGAAGGGGGAATATTGCCCCACAGGCAGCCAGTCCTTACACACCTTCTGCAGCCTGGTGCAGACACTGGGGTAAGCCAGGGCATTGCCCATCACTCATCTCAGAGGCCTGGCATCTAAATATAGGGTCATGTTGACTTAGCTCCCCTAACCCCCTTCCTGATTTCTTTCCTTTTGTTCTAGGGATTAATTTAATTTATTTCTTACAAAATCAACTGAATACTTGGGTTGTTTTCTGCTTTCAGGTGGTCCTGGGACTGGTAGGTGAAGGCTCATTGGATTAGTCCTTACTTACTGCAGCGTAAAACCATGGTGGTCTATGAAAACCATGTAATTCAGGTTCTTTCAGTGTGTCCTCCCCATCCTGCACAGCTTCACTCCCACCAGCCCTCTGCAGTATTCCCTGTCCCCATTTCTGACCCTGTGTTTCAGCCTTGGTCCCCCTCCATTCATGCCTCTCTGTATACATGGGGTGGTGTGAAGTCCACCAGCAAATCTGGGAGCGCGTCTCTCACCTTCCTTTAACACTTCCATGCTGTCTTGAAACTCTTTTCTTTCCCCTAAATCTTTGTCTGGTGCAGAAAAGGTATCCCTGAAAAGCACCAAATGAGCCCAGGGATGGGGACTTCTGTTTGCTCTGAGTTGGTTTCTTGTTGTTGGGGTTTTTTTTGCCATAGGCAAGTTGCTGTCACTCTGCTCATCTTAAGAATCATCACTGTCATGTAAGTATAATACACTTTCGGGAATAATTGCCTTGCCCAAAGGATTAATCCCACTTCAATCTTTTAGTCCTATTATTTTCAATTACCTCTGGGCATAGCTTAATCCCCATGTATAGAACACAAAAACCCCAATCCCTCATGTCATCCAATGGGAGAACAAATCCCAGACAGCCCAGCCTCTGGAAATCCTCATGGATCGTAATACCAACAAATAGCTCCATATCAACAGTAGCCAGCAGGGACACAAACAATTCTTTACAGAAAGGATACCTGCAGGATGTTGTGTGGCCCATCCTGGACATCTGTAATACCCAGAATTAAACTGTGCTTGATAAAGATTTCATTGACAGCGGCCAGCCTCACGTCTGTGTTCATATTTATCTGTTAAACAATACAAGAGAAGCTAACATGCTCTGCAGCAGAAGTTGGGCAAGTGGTTTTCATCTCCAGAGCCATGTTCTCTCTTCCATCCCACAGCAGTCCCCAGATAAAGGACTCTCGTCCTGCACCTCCGTGCACCCACACGTTTGCCAGTTTTCCCCTTAGAGGAATCATTGCAGAGCTGTCGTTAGAGGCTTGATTCAAAATCCATTCAGATCAGTGCAGAGACCTCTCTGGATTTTGAATCAAACCTTTCCAATATTATTCTTCAGTTCACTCCTTAGAAATCACCATACTCCTGTGATTTCTACAAACAGAAGTAGGTACTGACCAAGCAGTAGATGCTGCAGGCTGGGTGCCTGCCGTGATAACAGCATCTCCCCTTTTCCTCCTGCTGCCCAGTCTACCTTGGGTTTGTGACTATTGCAACTCCCACAGGTTAGGAGCTGCCTGTTTCTTCTGGATCTGTTGCAAGGCAGGTGTGGTGGCACTTGGACCATGACACCATGGCTCCAGCAGCACAAGTGAATGAAGCTCTTAATGGCAATAGGCAGCCAAGAACCACCATGAGAAGCAGGGCAGGAACCAGCTCTGCTGGTGAGCTCCCGCGGCTTCCCAACAGCTGTGGGAGCATGAGCCATACCCTGCAAGGGCTGCTTTATCTCCAAGAAGAAGTGATTAAGGCCATCCTGCCCAGCTTCCACACCTACATTTAGGTATTACAACACCCATCGTGGCTGCAAAACCTGATTTCCGAGTCTGCTGTAAAGTCCTTCCTTCTTTCCCCAGACAACTATGTTCTCAGTACGTATCTAGATGACAACCCATGTCCCAGCACTCTGGTGGGAGAAAGTCCTGCTCCCCGTGCCTGCACACAAGCAGCACCCTCTTACCTTCCTCTGGCGATGGTCAATAACCAGTATCACAGTGACAGTGACTGCTACAGCAGCCAGGGTCACCAACACGCTGGCCTCCCAGTAGCGTCCGAAGGAGCACAGCTGGACTGTGGAGTAAATGTTTGTCCAGAGAGACACATAGAAAAACTGTGAAAACCCAGAGACACAGACATGAAACATGGAAGCGAGAGAAGTCACAGCATCCCAGCCTGCCTTGTACTGGAAGGGACCTCAAAGCTCCCCCAGCTCCAACCCCTGCCACGGGCAGGGACACCTTCCATAGAGCAGTTGCTCCAAGCCCCTGTGTCCAACCTGGCC
>JAOEHY010004418.1:0-35270 GCA_025447955.1 Psilopsiagon aurifrons | reverse complement strand
GCCCAACCTGGAGCTGTGCCTGGGATTGCTCCGACCCAGGTGTAGGACCTTGCACTTGGCATGGTTAAACTTCATAAGGTGGTGAATTATGTAGTGGTGGAGTTGGAGAAGGAGCAGAAAGTTCTGTTACCAGTCTCTGTCTGCAGGTGGGAAAGCCTGGGATTGCTGCAGAAACCCAGGAGGTCTGCATGAGTATCTCAGACCCATATGGTTCCTCATGCATGGTGTGATCAGTCACACCACGAGCTCTGAAATTGCTTGTGTTCTTCTTCGAGAGCAAATCAGCACTGTTAATATTCACATCTTCCTATGGAGAATTGTGATCAGATGTTCTGTATATTGTTTGCATGCTGTTGTCATTTGATAAAAGGAATCACACCATGGTTCTTTGCTTCAGTGTTAAATGCTGTGTTAGATGCTATAATAATCTAATCAACATTCAGAGTCATTCAGCCCTTCTAGTGTAAACATTTTTGGAAATTGAGAGCATCAAAGAGTAAAAACGGGAGTAAAAATTAGTGATGTTTCTCCCCTGCGTCGCTCTCAGTTGTGTTTTACATTAAGTATACTAATGAAACAAACACCCTTTTGTGTAATTCTTAAAATGACCCAGATTTTCAGTGTGTGTCTGAGCAGGCACCCCAGCAGTTTGCTTAAGTAGAGGGACAACCAGTGGGCATAAATTATTTGATCCAGTTCACAGCTCTCCTTTAATCATAGCTGGATCTAAAAGGTCAGTCAACAGCAGCTTCTGCAGTGGAAACCCCTTGAATATCTGCCAGACACTGAGAACAGGTTTTCTTTGGTGCTTTTGTAGTGCTAGGGAGAGGTTGCAGGTACCACTTCCTCGGCAGCAATCCTGGCCTGAGCTGTCCTTCCCTTCCCTGGCTATCCCTGGGGTGCATCATCCCCTCTGTTACACTGCCTTTACCACTTGAAACAGGCAGATCACTGGTCTCCCTCCTTGCTGTCCCGGGAGATGTGGTAGGTCTGTGGTTGTATGTACTGTCCTGGTAACACTTGCAGGCATGGCTCTCTCAGGTGCAGAAATGAAGGTACGTGCATATATTCCCACAAAACCTGCCTTCCCACCAGTGATAGTCACTGAGTACATGTGTCACCAATGGTGATCAACCAGAAATGCCATGGCTTTGGTGGCTTTGGTCTGCAGCAGTTACTCCAGAACAGTTTACACACTTTTGCGTAGGATGTAACCTGAGTCCCTTTGTGCAGCAAATCGTTTCTTGTGTGATTAATAGACATTAATGGTTCAGGAAACAAAGTGAGTTTAATATGGACTTTTTCCCCTTCTGGAAAGCTCTACATTCTTGATATAGCTCTCAACCTCATGAAGTAATGAGCATTTTTTCTTCATAGGTAACATTGTTGGCAACCTGGGACACTCCTTTTTCAGCCAGAGCTTCCTTGGAAGCAAAGAACATGGAGGGTTCTTGTATGTGGCAGCTACATATCAGTCCCTGCAAGACCTGGTGCTCCCAACCCCACCGTACTTGTTTGGCATCCTTATTCAGAAATGGGAGACTCCCTGGGCTAAAGTGTTCCCCATTCGGCTGATGTTGAGACTTGGAGCTGAATACAGACGTAAGTAACATGTATTCCTTCAGCTGCAGTTATTTCTGCAGGAGAACGTGTTCTGGTTTGGAGGGCACACCCAGCCCTAAACTATTACCTGTCAAAGACGCACAAGCTTAAACAGGCAAGTATGAATTGTGTTTGGTGCCCACATTGCATCCAGCTCATAGCACAGCAGTACTGAGGTGGTGATAGGACTTGCAGTGTATTTACAACTGTACTGGCTGATCAGGGAGGTTTCTGTGGAGACAAATCTAGGTCTGAGCAGCTGTTTGCAGTTCAGTGAGTGACCTGAAAGAGAGTTCTGTGCAGAACAATCTGATTTAGCTGGTGTAGTTAGAGCAAGAGAGAGATGTTCTTTCGATGCTGAAATGGAAGCGTTTGCTTTTAGGTGTTTAGAACCACACTCACTTTCCAGAGGGTAACAATACGTGTGCAGGGGCAACTGACCTGGCAGTTTCCTGCAAAGGAGAAAGTGTTTCAGCTGAACAAAATCATAGCAGTCAGCATGAAAATAGCATAAAGTTAGGATCAGATCTTTTTCCAAAGACATTTGCTATTGCTGGAGCAAATAGGTTACTGGGTATTTGTCCACCCTGGTGAGCTCATCTGCAGTTTTAATTGGAGCATCTTATAAATCTGAATTACTGTGAAAATGGTCTGTTCATTTCTCTCCAAAACGTTTTCATGACTTATTAACAAAATAAGTTTTAGAATATGCTTTCTAGGGATTTGCAAATTTAACTTGAAATATTTAGGGAACACTGGGATTTATTTATAAAATACCTATGTCATTGGAGAGGAAAAGGGGAATCTTCAAAATTTGCCTTCTGAGGATGAGGGCTATATGTTAAACTTGGCAGAAGAAACCGGTAAAGGGGTGTATGTTTTTGTGTGTGTCCATGAGGTTTTTAAGCAGTGTATTTGTTTCCATTGATGTTAAGAGAAGCAAACAAAGATGCTCATATTTTGGATGTGACATCTGGTTTTTAGCACAGAAAAAAATGATACTCACAAACAGAAGTACCTGTTTGGAGTATGTTGGGCAGCAACCAAACCAATTCCATAGCTGTGATTTGGACTTAGGGATATTCACTTGTGCTGTGACAGTTGTGACTGCAGGTCACTTGCTCAGTCCCCTCTGGGAAGGGGCTGCATTTGTATCCCAGGTGTCCTTGGGTCCTCTTTTCTGGTGGAATGGCAGATCTCAGCCATTTGCCCAGCACTGCTGGCTGTGCAGCAGATCAGATGCAGGGTTGCTACATGTCCACAAAACATCTGCTGAGCATCAGCAGATCAATCACACAGCTCAATCTTGGGTTTTTTTTATGCATCTGGGACGCAGCTGAGCTGCTCTGAGCAGCCAGGGTGGCAGGCATGGGACGTTCAGCACTTCTTGGTGCTTCAGGACACTGGGCATGAGTTGGTCAGCTGTATGGTGTGTATGTCGGTAGGAGTTGTGATGCTGTTCAGATATCGCACCAGTGAGCAGAAGCTGTGGCTTATTTCCCTCAGGAAATCCTGATGTTATTCAAACCTGCTGAGCCCTTTCTGGCTACACTGGGAACTGTGAAGGTGTGTGGCATTTTGGGAAATCAGGCTGAGTGTTTGCCTGAGGGTAGTTTAGGAACCTTCCTTCAGACATCTGTTTAGTAAACCTTGGCATTACGTGTTACTGTGTGAGTCATGGTTCAAGAGTTGTTACAGCTTCTGCTGCTGCATAATGTCATGCAGCCAGATCCATACACTGCACTTTGAATTGCATCATAGATGTTTTACAAGGATGGCTAATTCAGCCAAGGAATGTGGATGGTTTGCATTGCTGACGTACCATAAATGTCCTTTTAATTGCTTTTGACATAATCCTGTAGAGAATTTGCCACGTTCTTATGAAAACAGGAACATAGAAAATGGAAGAATCTGTATTATCAACTGAATGTCACACACATCAGCCACAAAAACTAAAAGCTTATGGGGCTATAGTGGAGAGCAGCAGGATGGTCATAAGAGAGGAAGAAACTTTTTCCAAGTGGGCTGAGAAAAGCACTTAGAAAGGTCATCTCTGTAGTCAGTGTCCAGGTTGCTAGGTTCAGTCTTGCAGTGTGGCACTTGTAAGCATCCCACATAATTCTTACTGCTTCCAGTGTGGTGGGCAAGGATGCAGGACACACATGTAAGGAGCATTAGAAAGTTAAATAAACCTTTCTTCCCTTTTGCTTTTTAAACTGGCCTTCTTCCAGGCTCTTCTTTTGCTGCTGCTTACCGTATTGAACTAGAGAGATTGTATGCAAGTCTGGTTTTGCAGAATCTCAGTGTGTTAACTTCAATCTGACCTTTTTCTGTTTTGTTTTACCCTAGTTTATCCATGCCCACTTTTTAGTGTCAGATTCCGCAAGCCTTTGTTTGGGGAGACTGGACACACCATCATGAACCTTCTTGCAGTAAGTGCTGAGACTCAATTCACATGTTCCTTCAGTGTGAATGGATCAATGTGGGGAGAACTGTACTCCTGTTGTGTGTAGTAGTAGGCAGGTTTAGAAGGTGACAAGAGGAAAATAGCGGGCATTGAGGTGAATTTGTCTGATGATGGATGTTAGCTTTCAACAACACAGTGAATTGTAACAAGGTACCCAAATCAGCATCCAAAACCGGACCACCTCTTTGGATCTGGAAACAAGTGCATTAGTTGCTTGAATTCTCTCATCAGAAGTGTGAGGTCATCACAGTGTGCAGCCACAGCTCTCTGATTATACAGCACTTCAAATGAAGCAGAATTACTAGCTCTTCCTAATTTGCTAATGTTTCCAATATAGAAAATTCTCTTTGATGTGTGACTTAATCTCACTGCTAGAAAGGCTAATATCCAGTAATGTAACAGCATACAGAGAGCAAATTTTCTTACCTACAGTGGTGACATTCAAGTCTGGAGAATATTAATTTTGATGTAAGAAAATCACTGAAATGACTTAACAGTCATGATGATGCTTTTTCATTTGTGTTCTTCCATTATATAGGTTACAAGCTGTGACGTCTGCATCCCTCCCTGCCTGTCAGTCCCTGATTACAGTTGTTTTAATGGGCTAACTAGTAGTCACCAGGATAGATATGAAACTACACTGTTAATGATGATGATGATGCCTAACTTTTAAAACCATGTTTTAATTACCAGGACTTCAGAAATTACCAATACACACTGCCTGTGGTCCAAGGTTTAGTGGTTGATATGGAAGTCAGAAAAACCAGCATCAAAATTCCCAGCAACAGATACAATGAGGTAATGCTTATAAGAAATACATTTGTGTGCAGCTTCTTTGTGGTTGGAGGACTTGGGATCTAAAGGCATTTTATTTTATTCACTACCACTAAGGAAAGCTGCCTCAAATGAGAAATGCAGGATGCATGCATCTTTGGAAAGTGAGGCAGGTTGGCTTCTCCATCAAATGCCATTCAGTTGAGTATTAATTAAACTCCTTTTCCTGTTGACATATGAAGTGTAATACAGGTTTGATTTGAGCTGGTAAGTTGATGAACTTTACACTTGAGGTAAACTAGAAGGAAAAAGTGCGTTAGTTTTCCTTGCCTATGTTGTGTGCGCATACTCAAAGCATTTATAAGTGCTTGGTTTGTTTTATGTTAAACTTCTCTCAACATCTAAATTTTATCCTTGATTTCTGGTGTGCCAAAATCAGTTGGAGTCTTTAGGATGTGCGGTGCTGTTGAGAACTGAGAAGGGATTTGAACAACAGTGCCAGAGAACACTGGAGAAAGTGATTGATTTCATGTCCTGTCTAAAGAGGAGAGGGTAACTTGGTACTGTGAAACCAATCAGCAGTTGGAGTGAGAGCAGATCACCCAGGCAAACTGGTATTTGTAAGGTTCTGTAATATCAGAGCAGAATGCAGTTTTCTCTCAAGAGAGAGTTTCTCTGCAAGAAGCATTTTGAGTAAAATATCAGTGAGAACAAAGAAATAAATGGAAATAAAGGAAGAAGTGTTCTTATGTGAGGTTTGAAAAAGATGGAACTGCTGAAGAAGGAAGATAAAAGGTCTGTTAAAAGGTATATTAATTCTTGATGCAGCTGTGAGGTAATGAAAGAGGTCAGTGAAGTTTGCATGAATTACATAGGGATTGGCACACAGGGTGCAGCAGTGAGCATTAGCTGTGCATTATGCTGGTGAGCACGTCAGCTTTGGTCCTGTGTTTAGACACGACACTAAGCTGGCCTGTGACGAAGCTGCTGTGTTAGGCAGCTGAGCAAAATCTCTGCACCATGCTTGGATTCTCCTTCCCGAGTGAAGCAAAGATTCCACTTTTTAAACAAAGTAAAGTGGTAGTTATTTGTCCATAGACTCACAGAATGGTTTGGGTTGGAAGGGACCTTAAAGCTCACCCAGTTCCAGCCCCTGCTGTGGGCAGGGATACCTTCCACTGGAGCAGGTTGCTCCAAGCCCTGTCCAACCTGGCCTTGAACACTGCCAGGGATGGGGCAGCCACAGCTTCTCTGGGCACCCTGTGCCAGCGCTTCAGCACCCTCACAGTAAAGAACATCTTCCTAGTATCTCATCTCAGTCTCCCCTCCGGCAGGTTAAAGCCATTCTCTCTTGTCCTGTCACTACAGGCCCTTGTCAAACACCCCTCTCCAGATCTCTTGTAGCCTCTTTAGGCACTGGAAGCTGCTCTCAGGTCTCCCCAGAACCTTCTCTTCTCCAGGCTGCCCAAGCCCAGCTCTCTCTCTGTCTCCATAGCAGAGGTGCTTCTTGGAGCATCTTCATGGCCTCCTCTGGACTTGCTTCAAAAGGTCCATGTCCCTCTTGTGTTGGGGGCCTCAGAGCTGAACGCAGTACTGCAGGTACTTGCAATCAAGATGGAAAATTGAATTGCTAGAGTTTTCTCATCTGAATTTAATTTGAATTAAGATGACTTAAACCACAAGACCTTGATCTTTTCCCCATGTAAAGCAGTATTTAATTAGAAGCATGTCACTGAAGCTAGCTAGAAAGTGAAAAGCTCACTTTGAATTCTCCACATCTAATCAGTGCATGAGATTTAGTCTGCAAATAACAAACACCAATGTATAGTTTTTCTATGAAATATGTATTTTTGTCTTCAAGTCACTTAAATTTTCTGCAGCTTACAGTGATAGTTAGCTGCCTCAGCAAAGGTGACTGTCTTTTTTTTTCAGTTGCCTTGGCCCAAAGCACAATTGCCATAGCACCATAGAATGGTTTGGGTTGCGAGGGACCTGAAAACTCATCTGGTTCCACTCCCCTGCCATGTCCACTTGTTTCCTGTTATCCTGAAGACAACTACCAGGCCCCATAAAGCTGCGGCTGAGCTCCAGTCTTGTTTCTGGAGCACGACATGATGAACTGGATAATGAAATACACTGTTGTCTGATGCAAAATCTTAATTAAGTTTCCTCCTCAAACATTACACCTCTGCACATTTGTCAATAGTGAGCATCAGCTAATGTTCCTGATGCTATAATTAAGGCTTTATGTTGGACTGAGGGAGAGAAATGCATTGTGTGTTAGGTGCATGCTTATCAGTTACAGGAAGCAGGGGATGGAATACAAGTGCTGTTAAGAGATGTCAAATAACTCGGCATCTTCCTTCTCAGGGGCATTTAATGATTTTTTGGGTTTGAAGCAAATTGCATAGATAGGTGGCTCCCTCAGTTTTAGTTTGGGTAAAAAGCTCATAGTCTGAGCTTCCATGAAGAGGAAGAGAGGAGAAAAGGAAAGAAACTTTAACTTACAAGAACATTTGTCAAGGCATGTTACTGGGTGTGTTAGATGATAATCAGCAAAACCGAAGTGTAGATGCATTATGAATGTTTTGGAGGCCTCCTTTGTAGAGAATTAACATTATTCTGGATGTTTGTGGTTCAGATCTCTTTAAAAAGTCTTCAGATTGGGAACTTTTTCTGCAGTACACATAGGTGAAGTACAGAGATGCTAAAGCCTTGGTGGCTGGTCCTGGCACAGCCAGGGTTAAATACTACAACTCTTGATTGTCAGTCTGGCGCTGAACTGGGGAGGCAACAGGATTTATGTTATAAGCAACTGTAGTTGTGTAAAAAGGCCAGGTTTTGTCTCTCAGTGTTTCTGTAATGTGTTTTCCTGTGAATTTATTGTTCTAAACCAGCTAGTGATAATAGCTTTTGCAGCCTGTATAGCTCAGCTAGCCCTTATACCATTTATCTTAATTACATAAAAGGTACTTTAAAGCATCTAAACAGGACAAGACTTGAACCCTCTTTTCAAAAGCAGCTTGTGGTTGTGAGTGCTGAAATCTGACATGAGAATATGAGCACTGGTGAGAAGCTTGCTCTCAGTGCTCTGTCAAATTAAACTGTTCCAAGAATCCCCTATTTATGGTAGCACTTGACAAGCAGGGTAGAAATGATGAACCTTTTTGTTTGCAGATGATGAAAGCCATGAACAAATCCAATGAGCATGTCCTAGCAGGGGGAGCGTGCTTCAACGAGAAAGCAGACTCCCATCTGGTGTGCGTTCAGAACGACGACGGGAATTACCAGACACAGGCCATCAGCATCCATAACCAGCCAAGGAAGGGTGAGAATGGGGGTTCACAAGGAGGCTGGACCCTCTTTGCCCTTTGTGTTACCTGTCAGAACTGGGTTTGTCTGCATGGAACTGAGTTTGTTAGACACTGAGAAAACAGTTCTGACTGCTGGGCAGCTTTGGGAGTTAGACAAGTGCAGCGCAAGGAATAGTAACATGTTGCTGTGTCTGCCCTTTACCCCCTTGGTGTTTTATCCTCTCACAGAATCCATGATCTAGAATGTCAGGGGCACACTGTGCAGTTTCCATCCTGTGTACAGTCACATCTCTCCTCTGTAGGCCAACAGCGCTGTTCTGAATTTGTCCAAGAGGTGCTCTAGCAAGTGCATAGGTCAAGTAGACATAGAATAAAGCACACAACAGCTTCCTCCCTTGCAAATACAGTAATGTTGCTTGCACAATACAGCCCAGGACTTATGCTGCTCCAGAGGTCACACTGTGCTACCTGGCTTAGGCAGCATCACTAGATTATTAATGAGAGGTGGTGTTAGCACAATTAGAGACTACAGGTGAGGCTGTGGCTGCCTGTGCTCAAGCTATACTATGTGAAAAGGGGAAGCTTAGATTTAGTCTGAGAGAAAGGTAAATAGGAATAACGAACCACAGCAGCATTTTAATAACGCAGCTTCAAGAGACATTTGTTCACTTCGATTGGACCGTCTGATTTCCAGACTTTATTTTTGTTAGAGGCTGAAGGGCTGCAGCAGCACTGTGCTGGGAATGTAAATACTGTGGGTTTGGGGAAAACTTCTGGCAAAGACGTTCGAACTACCTCTAAATAAGAATAAGCAAGACAGGGGCCAGCTTTTATGTTTTGCAAGTATCCCCAGTCAGTCCAGTGAGGATATTGGGACTGATGGGCTTATCTGACTTTTACATGAGGGACAAGAAGAGGGATTTCCATCAGGAATGTCATGATGCTTAGTGGTCATTTAAGAGCATTTTACTTTTAAATCAGATGGCTTTGAGCTGTGGCCTTGCCAGCTGTGTGAGAACATTTAGAAGGTAATTATGTACTTGGTTACCTTAAATTAATAGTCCTGAATCTTAAAGGTGTGTATGGGGAGAGTGATGAAATATCAGCATTTGTTAAGGTTGACAAAAACTCTTTTCCCGTTAGAAAATAACTGTGTGATTTGGCCTCCCATACATCAGCCTGTGAGGTGCATTAAAGTCACCGTAATTCTAAGCAGTGTTTGATTAATGACCTCTGGATGCTAGGGCTGCATTACCTGATGCTCATGTAAGGCATTGTTTAGACAAAAGCATCACTAAGTCACTCCTGTTGTTGTTGTTGCAGTGACCGGTGCCAGCTTCTTTGTGTTCAGTGGAGCTTTAAAATCCTCTTCAGGCTACCTTGCCAAATCCAGTATAGTAGAAGGTAAGAACTGAACTGCTTGCTTAAAGCACACTGCTTTCTTCTTAATACAGCTTGGCTCTGTGGTTAGCAGGGGGTTAGCAGGGCTCTGCTGTTACGCCTTGGGCATTTGAATCATGTTGCTGCTTCAGCTTTAATCTATTTCTTAGCAAAAAAAAACCCAAAGCCCCTGTTTCCTTTAATGAGGAGGAACTTGTCCAGATGCTGTAGAACACGGACACAAGAATGTGAGGGCAAGATATGTAAGGGTGGTGAGGCACTGGAATGGGTTGCCCAGGGAAGTCGTGAATGCTCCATCGCTGGTGGTGTTCAAGGCCAGGTTGGACAGAGCCTTGGGTGACATGGTTTAGTGGGAGGTGTCCCTGCCCATGGCAGGGGGGTTGGAACTGGATGATCTTGAGGTCCTTTCCAACCCTAACTGTTCTACGATTCTATGATATGAAATACCTGGCTTGTGAGCCTCTGGCCAGTTTGCTGGATTGGGTTGAATGAGGACATTGTGAAGCTAAGAATTATGGAACTCTGTATTCCACAGACCAGGAGAGGAAGCCCTGCTGAACCTATTCTGTTCCCACATAGCTCTGCTTTACACACAGTTAGGGATGTGCATTGTTTATATGCTTGTATGTGGGCAGATGAGAACACAAGTTGAGATTGTTGAGCTGGTACCTCTCTGATGTGGTTTGTTCCTTTTACCAGTTGTCATATCACAGAGACAAACCCTGACTGTCCGCACTGCATTGAAAACTGTTACTGCTCATTAAGTGAGACAGAACTTTGTAGTCTAACTTCACTGCAGATGTGACAGTGCAGGCAGGAGTGTTTTAAGCGTGCTCCTTACAGTGTGAGTGAGGTACCTGAGAAGCCCACGCATGCAGTCAGCACAGCTCCACTGATGAGCAGTAGCAACTTCCCAGCTGCACCAGCTTGAGAGCTGGCAGCTGAATGAGTGTGCAGTCCATGGGTGGGTGGTCCCCCTCTTGCTGTAAGTCACTATCTGTAGGTCATTGCACCATTTTCTGTGTCTAAATTGGTGGTTTAGTTTAAACACTGTAAGTGGTTTAATGGAAGTGGTTTAATGTTTAGTTTAACCTCTGTTAGACAGAGGTACAGGTGGATTCAGGCAAGGAGGCTGTATACAGGGGAAGCATTTCATTCTCAAGGTATTTGTGTGGTAATTTAGACTGACCCAATCCAAATCTGTATCATTTGCCACTGTCTGCCAAGCACTGACTTCTCACAAGCTCCTGTCACACTGGAGTGCTGCTTCCAGTGCCAGCAGAGGTGATAGCAGGAGGGATGGAGGGACATGAGGTTCCTGAGGGTTGCCTAGAGTGGGTGTCATGTTCTGAGGCAAACTAATGTGGCTGTTGTTATAGCTGACTTTCCCTGGTAGATGGACTTCCCTCGTCCTTGTGTGACCCTAGTCAACACTCATCAGTGCTGTGTTTTAGGAATCTGAGAGTTCAGAAATGGTCTTATGTAGCATTGCTGCTTATGACTCCTATACTAGATGGCTCTGTTCAGTGTGGCTTATCTTGGCTTATGAGGATTTCTTGGTTCCCTAGATGGAGTAATGGTCCAGATAACCGCTGAGAACATGGACTCTTTGAGGCAGGCCTTGAGAGAGATGAAAGACTTCACCATTACATGTGGCAAAGTAGATGCTGAAGATCCTCAGGAACAAGTTCATATTCAGTGGGTAGAAGATGATAAAAACTTCAGTAAGGGGTAAGCAGAGGAGCAACCACTTGACATTGAATGGTGACTGCCTGTGTTTGTTAAAACTTTTAATTACTCTTATAAGGTGCATGAGTCTTCAGATCAGTAGGAACTACAAGTCCGTGCCTCTATTTTGAGTGACAAGATGCAATTAAATGTAATGAAAATGGAATTGAGGTACCAGAGCTTTGGGGCATCAATCTAGAAAGTTGGCTATGCTATGGATTTTTTGCCATTGCTAATATCCAGATATTGGAAACCACTAACCTGTCTCCAGCAGTCAGTGCTGAACCCTGCATATTGTGGTCAGTCTGCTCTCCTGGTGCTTAGTTTGCATTAAGTAACACTGGAAATAAAATTGCTGAACATCAGCAGTGTATCTGGACTCTTCATAGTTAAGACAATAAAAAGAGGTTTGTGGCAGCTGAAGTTTTTATGGCAGTAAAGTGCTGTTGCGATGGGTACATTTAAGGACTCAGCATGTAGAAGGAAGAGCAGTTTCAGGCTCTTTGCTCTTCAGGTCAGTCTTAGGCTCTGTGATGAGTTCTGGGCTGTGTAAGTAGTGTTTCAGGTATTGCTGGCCTACACTGATACAAATGAATAAAACCCGTGCCTTATTGCTGTGTTGGCACCTTCCGAGATCTCAGCTCTGGTACAAAGCTTTGCTGAAAACCTGCAGGAAGGTCCCTCCTGCACCTGGTTTGTGCACACTGACCAGGGTGGGCTGCAGGGGTGATGCTACCTCAGCTCTGAGCCCATTCCCACAAGGCTGCTCCTGCTGAAGCTCCGGGCCCAGCGCCATCCTCACAATTGGCAGTTGCAATTAAGATCACTGTTTTGGCACTCTTAAGCCTCTGGGTTCCCTTCTGAGGGTAATTTTGGTCTGTGCCCCATTAAGCTGATGGGAAAAGTTGCTGTGTTGTAGCAGTTCCAATTGCAGAACAGTTATGAAAATCCCTGCAGTGAGGCAGTGGAGGATTCAGGTGCAGCTGCAGAGCTGCCCTTTGATTCTGATGTAGTTCTCTTTTGCAGTGGTCTCTGTTCAGCTCATGTCTTCTGCTGGGTCTGAACTTACCTTTTTCCCTCCCTTTCAGTGTTGTGAGCCCTATTGATGGCAAATCTATGGAGTCTATAACAAGTGTGAAGATATTTCACGGCTCAGAGTACAAGGCAAATGGAAAGGTCATCCGGTGGACAGAGGTGAGTCAAAACAAGCTGCATGTAAAGCAACACTTGGCCTTTTGGCATTGCAGCTCCAGCCTTCTGCTGCTTTTGACCTGCTCTCCCCACTCACCAGAATGAAAGCGGTATATTCTTCAGAACAAACCAGACCTGTGGTAACTTTCCTCCCTGCAAGGAAACATTCAGTGTGGAATCATGCAGAATAAAATGCCCTATGAGCTGGTACATGGCTCAGGCCTGGCCCCCTCCTTGCATATGGTTTGAGAGCATAGGGAGTGGGACCAGAAAAAATACTGTCTTACCCCACGTGACAGTTGGGTTTTACCTGCATTTGCATTAAACCCAACATTTTAAATGCAGATGAAATAACTGGTTTTATAAAGTGGTTCTTTTGAGCCACCTTCTCTAACATGGTGCCGGTTAAACTGAAAGTGCTGTGGCATCAATCACTTGCAGAAACTGCTTGCCTTGCTGCTGGACCTGTGGCTCTGCCAGCACACATATGCTGATGTTAAAAGATTTCTTCAAGTGTTTCTCTTAACCTGCCCAGGAGGAACCACATTACCCCCTTGGCAGCTTGCCCCTCTGTATCCTGTTTTCCCAGGTCCACGGGGCTCAACAGAGCCAAGTTCAGTGACAACAACAGTACACATCGTCAGCTGGGATAGCTTCTAGTAAAACTGTGAAATTAACATCCATTTAAACACTGGTATTGGTTAAAAAGTATGTGCAATAAATGGTGCATTTCCATCGTGAGGCTTTTGCCCAGAACAGAGGTTTGAGAACACAACTATTCATATCTTCCCTTTTGAAGTTTGCCTTTTTCCCCCCTAAGTGTCTTGTCTTCAGGATCATTTGCTGGTCATCCCTGAACAGCTCTTCTTTAGGCCTTCATTTGTAGAAAGCTTAACTGATGTCTCCGTAACCTTATTTGCTAGAAGAGCCAAGGGTTGTGTCTGGCGTTACCTCTTTCCTGCAGGTGTTTTTCCTGGAAAATGATGAGCAACATAATGGTCTGAGCGACCCAGCTGACCACAGCAGACTGACTGAAAACGTGGCAAAGGCTTTCTGTCTGGCTCTCTGTCCCCACCTTAAGCTGCTGAAAGAAGATGGAATGACCAAGCTGGGTCTACGTGTTACACTTGACTCAGATCAAGTAAGTCTTGAATAGTTTTGGTTGAACTGTTCCCTTGTTCATTCCTCAGAAAGGGAATACACACTTCAACCATTCCCCTGGTTAAAGAAGTACCAGTATCAGATGCCAGTGTCGTGGTGCTGACTGGTGTTTGGTGGTCTGGGCCATCTGTTAAAAAGGGAAGCCTAGTGCCTATCCTGAATTAACACCAGGCTTGATGCCTGTGTGCCAACTGACAGCACATGCTCTGCAGCCAGAGATCCAGGACCAGCCCTGTGAGATGCAGGCCTGCCATGTGCTTGAAGAAGACTCTGAATTGGCCTTTGCAACAGAAATGGAAAGATGGGAGTATATGAAATATCTTATTGGGTGAACACAAAGCATTCTGAGCATGGGTGGTCTTAAAATATTACACTGCATGTGAGACAGAGGGGCAGTTGGAAGGTCCCTCAGGGAGTGCTTCTGCAGCAGAAGCCACAGGCAGAGATAAGGGAGCAGAGCTCCCTGGCAAGGGAGCTGGCCTTGCCCTTGAGTGGAGGTGTTCCTGATGTCAGCCAGCATTTAAATACTGCCTGAGTTAATCTGATAACACGGGGCGGTTCCTGCAGGTCTGATCTGCTTTGACAAAGCAGTAGGGTACTTTTGTGTAGGTGGCCATTGGGAACCTAAAGGAGAACAAAAACAAGTGGAAAAGCTGCTTTAGTGCCTGCTAGATCCAACTTCCTGGGCAGAGGCCACAGCACCTCCCACAGCTCATCCTCCTGCCTACCAAACTGCAGCCTGTGTCCTGTTCTCTGTAACCCCCCCCCCCTCTCACTTTGTATTTTTTAGGTTGGTTATCAAGCTGGGAGCAATGGACAGCCACTGCCCTCTCAATACATGAACGACCTGGACAGTGCCTTAGTTCCAGTGATTCATGGAGGGGCATGTCAGTTGAGTGAGGGGCCAGTCATAATGGAGCTCATCTTTTATATTCTGGAAAACATCTCATAAGAGGACTTCATTTTCTGTTCAGACCTGTTCCAGCAGCAGTTGTATCTGAATCATTTGCACTTTAAAACTGGAAAATTAAGCTTTTTGTTAACACTATTGGGGAATGGGTGGGGGGAGGAGGGAGGGACAGTTGTTCCATAATTCTAAATCTTCTATGCATTGTCAACAACCAGAGGATCAGGGCAGCTTCTATACTACAACATGGCTATGCTATCCTTGCAGCTAATACACTTCTGTTACTGTTTAGAGAAATGCTCATGTTTAAAGACTTACAGTCATGTACTCTAAATGCTCAAACGGGTGCAAAGATCACTGGGGCATAAATAAAAAGTGAAACTCCACTCTTGTCCTGGTTGTAGATGGACATGTGAGAACCACCGCTCACGACCACCATTCTGACCTCGTCCTCATGCCGCTGGTGGTTGTGCTGTAGACATTCGGAAGTCATGTTTACATTATTTTGACCAGATTATTGGTTGAACGACATTTGGAGTAGCCCTGGAGAGACAGGGGCAGGTTACCCAGCCGTAACTACATTGGAGCAGAAGGGCAGGTGGGAGTATGTGAACTGCAGGTTTGTGTGTGTGATAGGCTAGTTCCCTTTTTTCCCCTCTATTTACTGTAAAACCCTGTCACCGCTGCAGATTCCGGCGATAGCTCCTAGAACAACTCTGCTAGTCTGTACTTTGTTTACAAACCTGTTACAAAGCAGAGGAACTATTAGCCCTGAAGTGTGGTTCTGTCTCATTGCTCTTCCCCAGTAGGTCCTGCTTTTAAAGAGAAGTAACACCCAGGGCAGCTTTGAGTCTCCTCCTCGCTGTACGCTGTACACTGTACTGTAACGCTTGTGTCATGTAATACAAGGCAGCTTGCACTTTGTCTTAGCAGCCCCACATTTAGCTTACCCGTGCTAAAAGTCTAGAGTTGCTCTTTCTTGCATGTTCCGCTGAAAGAAAGGCTCTGTGGGCAGCTCCCAACATGTGCGCCTGGCCCAGTGCTCCTGCTCCCACCCGAGAGGGCTTCAGTAGGGGAAGAAGCTGCAACTGAGACTCGCTCAGAAACAGAGGAACTGTGTTTCCACCTTCTCAGTGGGAAGCTGCTCCCCTGTGGCAAGAGCTGAATGCAGGATTAGCTGTTTGGTTTGTTTAGCCATAGCCATGTGGAGCTGCTGGTTTGGGTCCCTCTCAGAAGGGGATGAAGGTTTCTTCTGTCTGTACAGAAAGTTAATCTGGGAAGAAAGAGAGGTGCTCATTTCTGGTGAACCTTGCACTGTCCCTACTGGCAGTCAGTTCTGGTGGATGCAGCCCGGGTTACTTTGTGTTTGCTGTAAATGGGTAACACAGGTGTACATCCATACCCAAAAGGAAACATGAAGCTGATCTTTAACAAATACACAGTATTAGCTGGGAAAAGGAAAAGGTAACTACACATAGCAATGTGTTATGCATAGAGCGCAGTGTATGTACAGAATGTACTTGTGAATGAATAGCTACTGCTTTTTGAACAAAGATGGCAACTGATGGCTGTCCCCAGCCAGCACTGGGAGAAGGTGGCCTGAGAACTGGGGTCCAGCACCAGAAACAAAAAGCTGGGCAGTAAGGGGCAGCACACTACTACTGCTAATAGAAGGGTGAGTGTGGCATCAGAGCAAGACCTTACCTCTGTGCTGGGGGGAGGTGGCTGGCTTGGAGCAGCTCACTCCATGTGTCACGCTGGACAAAACCCAAATTCTCACACAATCCCTGTTCTCCCTATGGATTTGTGCAGTGGAGCAGGACTGAGGTTACTTCCCGATTCCCCTCTGCACAGTGGTCTGGGACACACTTCACAGTGTAGGCAAGATTCGGTTCCTGGAAGAGCACTCCATAAACTAAAATTGCCCATCTTCCTTCCAGAGCCTGCTCTCCAGCTTTGCCACAGCAGCGGCTTTCCAGTTCCTTGAGTTGCATTGTTACACTTAATCATGCAGTAAAAGAGGTGAAAAATCATTTCTCTTCTCTTCCTTTGCCCCAAAAGTCTTTTAGGTTTGGATTGTGTTTGTGCAAAACACTATCAACTGGTGACTGACATGTTTGCTTCAACCATAGCCTTTGAAATGACCTTAATTACCATGTTGTTAAGAAATGAGTATTTGTTTTAGAGAAAAAAGAACTGTACTTTTAAAATTCAGTTAGTTAACACTGCAAAAAACTGCATATTATATTTTTATTTTCAACATGTAGTTTTGTATATTAAATTTATTGAAATTAAAAACTAAACACTGTATTGTCTTCATCTGCTCAGGAAGACAGAGGCAGCGCTGCCTGACTCTTACCTGCCTGGACCCTGCTTGTCTATGCCCTGCCCTACCTAAAGAGCTGGTGCAGGAAAGGCTCCGACCCCCCAGCGCAGGCACATCCTCTCATCTGAGATCAGTCCTTTCTCTGAGCTCACAGAGGTTTAAAAACACAAACGTATTTGGTACCATTTTGTTGTATGCTGCTGATCAGAAGCATTCCTGAAAGAGTCTTAATCCCATTTTCTACATAAGAGTGGCTATTGTCCCCAGCACCTGGAAAAACTGTAGAAGCCTATTTCTGTACAAATACAAGGAACGTTTGGGAAGCGGCGCAGTCAGAGCTCACTTCGGTTTCTCTTCCCCTCCTTTTTACATTTAAAAAGAAAAAGGATGAAGGCACAGTACCAGGCCTGCACTGACCATGCAGGGCAGACAGCTGGGAGCCAGAACAAGAATGTACATCTATAAACACCTGCTGCTCTGGAGCCTGGCATTCCTTCCTCCTCAACAGCAGCATCCCACCGAGCTTGTGCTGCAATGGCACACACAGAGGGACCCACTGCCTGAGTTCCCTGTCCTCTAGTTTAGAAATGAAAGGAGATAGATCAGCGAGGCCTTGATAAGGAAACAGAAGAAGCAGTAGCAGACTGCTGGCTGTACCACAACACTGGAAAACATGAATTCTGGTAAAGGTCTTACCTGTGACTCGACCAAAAAGTTCTTGCACTGCCTCAGGGAATTCTGAAGGGGCTAAACTTTTCCCACACCACTGTGCATAGTTAGTGTAACATTCATCCTGGTGCTACATTAGTAGTCCCACGTTAAGGCAATTCTGTCTATTTTGTGTAGACTGGTGACAGTCCCCTGCAGCAGCAAACTCCCAGAGCCTCACATCTGCCCCGACGTTATTAGTAAGCACTATGGCTGTTATCAAAATAGACATTAGGTTCAGTAGTGCATTCATTTAACATCTTTGGTGCTTGCAGCTAGCAGCATCTCTCTGCAGACGTTCGTCCCACATCTTTTAACTTGCCAGTGGAGCTGGGGAAAAACAAAGGAAAACCACCAGAATTACTTGGTGCAGCTCTGAACGATGTTCACAGTTCAAGGTCACATCAGATGTGAAATGCTGATGTTCATTTTCTGGATGGTCAGCTACAAAAATCAACGAAGCAGAACTGTTAAACTGTATTGACTGGCAATGCTGAAGTGTCCAGTCACTCGGTCTTGTAGATACGGCCGTGTGCCTTCAGAGAACTCTAAAGTTCACTGACCCCCTTGGTTGCAGAGCAGAAATCCCCAGGCAAACAGTCCCTTTGGTGCCACAAATTCGGATTCATGCACTGAAACAAGACCTCTTGGTCTGTAAATCCTAACACAATGGGGAAGCAAAGGTGCGGCAGAAAGGTGCTGCGGCCATGAGGCTGATCACTGTTAATTTAATTGCCACTTATAAATGCAAAGCAAACCAGTAGGGTGAGGAAGAGGGGTGCACACCAGACTGCAGGTGACTGCAGTGCACTAAGGGAGAACCGACTGTGGCCAGCAAGTCAGTGTCCCTCTGTGGTTCATCACCATAGGCTGTGGGAGAAGGGAGGACCTAAAGTTTCAGGGTGCCAAGTGACTGTGTCCAACTACTCTGAATTTCAAACATCAGACACAGAATTTAGGCCAAGTCAGAGATTCCACAGGCAGGGGCACTGCTGGTGTTTATCCTTCAGAAACTTTACGTAGGAAACGGCTTAAAAAACAAAGACACCAGAGTTTGGTATTAATTTCTTTTGGATTTTTGTTAAAGGAGAGAGAATTTGGGATACCTAAAAAGCAGAGTCTGAGAAAGGAAGACAAGCTGCCAAACCAAGCAGTTTCTGTACAGGCTGGCAAGAGGAGGAAGCCTCCCTCTTTCCCATCCTGCTAGTATACAGCTACTTTGGCAGCTCTTCTGTACTTCATCTGAGCACAGTGGGCATCAGGCACAGCTCTTTAGGTAACCTGTATTCAGCTGTACAGTTTCTCCATCCCTAGAAGCCTACAGTAGCCAGAAGAAAGCCAGTCTCCAATAGCTTCCCTTTCACATGAAGTCAAGCAGACTTCCATGGGACAAAAAAAAACCTTTCTCTAACTTCTGGTAGGGGAAGAAGGGTCCCTGCTAACTCCGAAAGGTTCTTTGCTAACAATAGGGATGGACAGAAAGCATTGTCCCTCCTAGTAAGGCCTCACCAATCTTGTTTTCTAAATGCCATTCTAAATAAGGGTGATGTTAGAAGCTCTCCCTCTGTATCAAGTGATTGATTGTCAAAGAACATCTTTGATACACAAACTGATCAGAGATTGGGTAACCTCAGTTCTGAAACTGTGCCAACTCACCACTACAGCTACAAAGAGAAATGATCCCAAAGCCAGAGCGATGTAATTAGGTCAATGTCAACAAAAGACATTATTCAAGCAGAGCTCCTCTGTACCCTGTCAGGTTCTGTCAGCCCATTGTTAGATGCAGCATTCCTACCTCAGGCAGAACTAATGCTCAAGGACCAGCCAGTTTTCTGTAACTGTTTGAAGATCTTGACCGCTGAGGGGCTCCCTGAGTCTCACTTTTACCTCCAGTTTCCCCCCAGTGGGCTTTCTGCCATCGAAAATCTGAAAGAGCCACAAAGAGCAGAGCAGTCAGCACACATACGAATGACACCGTCAAACCAGGCTGCCTCAGGCAACCATGGACTTTATCTCCCCATGACTAGAAGATGAGAGAGATCACCTGCAGGTGACCACAATGCTGAGGGCAGCATTGTGTTGCAGCCCAAGGCAGGGGGTTATTAAGGTTCCTGTTAGTGAGCTCCTGCTGGATCTTGCAGCAGCTCCCTGTCCACTCGGGCAGTCTTCACTTGACCCCTCCATCTGTTAACTACCAACACAAATGTCTTGGGGAAATCACCTGAATTTCTGGTCCTGACAAAGAAAACTGTCCTGAAACAGGAAATCTGCAGAAGAGAGTCCCCAGGACTTGGAGCAAGCGGGTATAGTGGAAGGTGTCCCTGCCCATGGCAGGGGGCTGGAATTGGATGAACTTTAAAGTCTCTTCCAACCCAAACCATTCTGTGATTCTATTAATGGTAACAGCTAACACAAGCTTCAAGAGAGGACAAAACAAAGAGCAGCCCGCTGTTTATCAACCTAACTAAGCAGAACTCAACTGTGCACAAACACATTCATGCAATGCAAATATTCATTTTCCCTTCGTATTCAAGCACTAACTAGGAGAACTCACCCCACCCACAAAACGTACCTCGATGATCTCTCTGACTTCACATTCTGATTCCAGCTTCTCCAGTTTCAAGTGTGCTGTTCCCACTTGCTTGTCGCTTCTGAAAAAGGACCTGTTTCAAAGAAAGCATCTTTAATTCAATGGGTAAGGTTTTCCAGAACATGAAAGAGAAAGCAGGTTCAGGTGAGCACTGTCTGCACCATTGCTGCATCCAGGAAGGCCAATCAAGAAGTGTTACAGAACCCTACAGACCCTGAGTGAACCAGACTACAAGGACAAGACACAAAGTACTCATGTTTTAATTACTCTCTTGTAACCAAGTTAAAGATGAGGACAGTGGTGCGGACAACCAACCAACTGAAGGAGCACCGGGAATGGCAGCAGCCTGTGCCCCTGCACAGGGTAACAGGGAAGAGTGGCCTCACAGCCAGGACAGTCAGCAACCGCCTGCAAGGGGCTGCTCAACAGAGGCTGCATCTCTTATCGAAACGAACACTTCACAGGCACATGCTGGTTCTGACAAACTACTTATCAGGAAAAAGTCACATGAATCATTGTTTCCTTTTGACAAACCAGTTTGAACAACTAAGAACAGTTCATTTCAGCTGCTGTTCTGATTCACCTCCACACCGGTAGTTGGAACCATCGCTTCAGACTTTCTAGTCTGCTGGAATTAAACACAAAGCATTTCATCCTGCAAGGGAAACAATCAACTGTTCTCTGCTACAGTCACTTCTGCTCAACAGTTTGATCAGCAAGACATCCATCTCTACCTGAAAAGGCAGGTGGTGCAATCCATACCCAGACAAACTCCTTCGAAAGGCAACTGCTAACACTAACACACACTAATTCCACTGGGTTTCTCTGCCTGCATCCAAGCATTTTCCTTGCCTTTGGAGTAAGTCTCCAAAAGGTTTGACAAACAACTAAAATGTACAGAGTCTGCAGGCAGGAAAGCCAACCGGCCATGCCTGTGCCTGCCATGTTTTAGACAGGAAGCCTGCAAAGAATTCAGAAGCTTCCTTTTTTATGCCACTCTCTGGGAAAAAAAACAGGCAAAGAACCCAACAAATATACAAAAAATAACCCCATTAATCCACTCTTCTTCCCATTATATATATCATCAAGCAAGACTTGACACATGCAGTGAGAACTTTGAGGATTATTATATAGAGCCTCACGATCACATCATCTGTGGCAACAGCAGCTGGTATATTACGACACAGACCTGATGTCAGTTTCCAAGGGAACATCTGTGAACCTGATGGTCTGGAAAAGGGGGAAGGTTATTTCCTCGCATCCACCACCTCAACGATTGCTCCACTCATGTATTCTCCAAATAGCTCAGATCAATCACTGTATAAGGAACCCATCATCCAGACTTTACCCTCACTTTCTGGCCTGCTCAGAAACAGTGTCAGGAAGGCTCCTACAGCACCTGAGTCTCTACAGATTAGGAGAAGTCTGGTACCATTAGCCAAGGCTGCAGTGAGCTCCCAGCAGGGAGCTCAGACACTTCTGGATAGCATAAAGACCCCAAGACCTCTGGAGCTGAATGCACTGGAACATGCAGTGAGTCACTGTTAGGAAGCACATCTCCTCCAAGAACCTGCTGTGAAGGACTTGAAAGACTCCAGCTCAGCTGTCAGATCACTCCTCAGTTGTCAGTTCTTCCATCTCAAAACAAATGGTGGTAGTAAAGAAAAGGCAATGTCACAAGGAGTCACCTCAAGGGCTGATAATGCTGCCCCAAACACGATGTCTATGAATTCTCTTGGCAGAAAGCCCTCCAAAGATAAGACCTCATTCTCCATCGATACAACTACATCATTTAGAGACACAGCCAGTTAGAGAAGTTCAGACTTTATTCTCTTACATGCTAGAATACTTCCTTGACTTCACAAGCACCTTCAAATGAAGAGGGATTACATAATTGTACTGCAGTATGTTGGCACCTTGTTCATACACTCAGGGAATCAGCGATTCTTCTGGCTGAATGCTTCTTAAAGCATTTTTCCATTTTATAATTCAAGACACAATAAAGAGTGGTTCAGCCCCCATCAGTTCTAGGGGGGTGGCTGTGAAGGATGCGAACTTGCTCCAGGCCATGGCTTCAGAAACAGCTATGGGGAATCTCCTTTTATCTTCAGAAGCTTTTAAGAGAAGTTTAAGGAGAGACTTTTCCTTTGCAGAAATAGCTGCTGGGATTTTTAGTTTAAAGTGTTTCTTAATGTGAAGTTTAATATCTATGACCTGAAACAAGTCTCTGCTCCCTGAGACAAAACAATTCTTGGGAGATGGTCAAAGAGCTACCGGAGACCCCAAACCTACAACATCTACAAGCACTTCTGAAAGCATTATTCATTTATAGCCTTAAAGACAGGCAGGGAGTGGGCAGACCTTAGAAGAGAGCCTGCATCACTTAATCCTCTTTTATCCTGAGAGGACAGCTGGGGGAAGGGGCTCAGTGGGCTTGTCTCCTCTTCCTCATTCCGTGTTGCTACGTGCCCAAGGAAACTGCCACCCATCCACCCCAAAGCAGCAACAAGCACATCTTTAACTTGTTAAATTCCTGTTCCAAGAACAAACCCAAAACCTCAGAACTAGAAAAGGGATGACCTGCAGAGAGTTTTTCGCTAATCTTCAAAAAGGCTTCAAAGGACAATCTGGAGCTGGCACGTAACTCATGAATCACCGGAGAGTGTTTCCAATGGGTGAAGTTGAGCCTGAGCTCAGACATTAAAAGCAAGTGCAGTTCCAGCTGGTAAGAGAACAGGATGTGCCCCACATGTGCAATGATATGCAAAAGATAGGGGAAAATGTTTTAAACCATTCAGTAAGCCCTGAACAGTTCTGTGCATAAGAGGCTGGATCTCTAACAATGACACGGTGAACAACAGAGCAGTAGAGCAAGCAGGATGGGCAAAGAGTAAGAAAATCAGCTTTTGCTTCAATGGAGATGCAAATGGAAGACCTGGACTTCAGCTCACAGACTAAAACATCTAAAACTGGAAAACCACCTCAGAGAACCTATGGATCATTTCTGCAAGTCCCAGTAAGAGAAACAAAGAACAGCACAAAGAACCGCCAAGACAAAGCCAGGTTAGCCAACATCCCATCCAAGTCATGGATCACAATCAGCTCGGGGATCAGGGAATACAGGCTGCTGAATAAATCAGTAATGAGCACAGATATAGAATGAACATTACCAGCTGTTAACATCCACCTCATCATCTTGGTCTCTGAGATGAGTGGAGTCTTGTGTCTCTCTCAAGATAGCTTGCTAGCAGTGCTCAGTAAACACTGTAATATCCTCAGAATGAAGTACAAAACCATAACAGTAGTTCTGCCACCATCTGACAGCTCCTTTACTGCTGTTTGTGTTTTGCTGCTACTTGTACTTACTATTCTACAGAGTTACCCCCTCTAACATATAAATCTCCTAGTCCTGATGACAAACCAAACTGGGCAAGAATCCAAACAATCTGAAGCTGAACCATTATGTTCTCAGTCTCATCAATTCCTCTTGCCACATGAACACTCCACTGATGTGACAGTTATCAATCAACTTCTCTGAACTTCTGCCTTTTCTTCACCCCCACAGGGGAAGATAACAGAGCCCAGACACACTCTGAATGGAGTTCTCAGACATCAGAACCAGACAACACTTTACTGCTGCCTTAAAGATTGGGCTTCATCAATTTCAGGTACTTCAGTCCTCTCAACTGTTTCAGAGAGGCAATGACAGGGAGCAAACTGTGGACTTACCCTTTATGAAATACTTCAAATTTAATCCCTTTGGACCGAATTGCTCGCCGGAAACCTCGGTGATTTCGGTTGATGTTCAACTTAAACAACTGGTTATATTCTACAGTGAGGATAGAGAGAAATGAAGGTAAAACATGTACTGTGCTCTATTATATGCACGTACTCAGACTCCTGTTTATCTTAAGTTTTGTTCACTTAGGAACACTTCACATCCCTATGAACCTCCTCCTCAGGAGGCACCACTTTACAGGGACAGAAACCAAACTGCAGAAAATGAGATCACAAGGTGACAGCAAATTACTGGAGAGCCAAAACTGGAGAATCAAGGTCCTTCAGCAATAAACAGATTGTCTGTGGCCAAGAAAAAGGTACAAAATAATAAGGAGACAGCATAGGAAGCTTGGAATGACTGGCAAAGGGGGTTTTGATAATGCAATTAACACCGATTTAACACCAGTTTTATTAATGAACATAACAAGAACTATGACACAGGATACCTGTTTATCAGAAAGTCCCACAACATTGTACAACTGATGTTCAAAGACTTATCTGCTGTGCTACCCAGGAACACTCATCTCTGCTTGTGAGCCTGGGATCCCAAAACATTACAGCTAAGTGGCTGCTCAGCAAGTGCAGATCAAGTTATCGGAAGACAGCTTCAGGACTTCCTGGACTTCAGGACTTTGAACAGGAAATACATATAAACTCGAAAGATAGATACATATATATATATTTATATTCTGAGATAAATTCACAATTTGGATACTGAATTCAAAGCCATCAAATTACTTGCTTACTGCAAGTATTGGAAAAAAAGATATACAGCAATAAACCAAACTCAAGAGTATGAAATGATTAATTCTAAACCACACGATGAGTCTAACACTGGGAGTCAATACCTCGGTACAAAGGGGCATTTTTCAGAAGGCACAAGGGAAGTATTTTAGTTGGGTTTAACACACATTGTCTTAAAAAAATAACTATAAGACCTATTTCTGCAGCGCTGCTTTGTCAGGTTTAGAAGTGGCAGCTGATTGCCAGTTCTGTCATGACCTTTGCTAATCTCCAAGGACAAAAAACCTGACTGAAAAAGATCTGATCCATGGAGATATTCAAATTAATGATTTAACTTATTTAACATGTATTTATCTGGCCCATCTCCAGCAGGGCTGATGGCAACAGCTGGAGCACAACTGGTAACTCGATGATTTCACTAATTCATAACATAACAACTACCACCAATATCGGGATGAAGGTGAAGAAACTGCCATCACAGCTGGACTTCACCCTACAACAAACTCTTTCATAAAGAAAGAAGGCCTCTGGCCTGTCTCACCATATGGGACTAGCCTGTACTCCCCCCTGATCCCTAAGGTGCAATGTTTTTCCCTCTGTTCCAGAAACAGTACTAACCTGGAGAATTGTTATTGTTTATTACAGGTGTTTTACTCTTCTGAGGTTGCTCCTATTAAAGACAGACACACATTACATAAACCATCAGATATCATTTCAAAATACAGAATAGCAACCATTTTTATTAGCAGCTCTTTTTTATACCTACACAGGGAACATGAGGTTTTAGGGCGTTATGAGAATGTAACAGCAGCCATGGTACATTTAAGACTGAAATATTTGGATTTCATTGTGGTAACAATAGTAGATAAAGAGTAAGTCAAAACATTACATTAACTATAAGCCCAAATAAGCTACATGGTCACACTCAATTCAATCCAATCATTACAGCATTACTGACTATGGCTGTTCAACTACATGATAAACTGCACACGTTCCATGACACAGTAATTCTCTTCCTTCTGCATTAGTTGGAATAATAAAGCTACACAAGGAACTAATCATAAATCAGTCAGGGAATTGCCCTACTATTATTTTGCCTGACAATCAATCTGCCACCAAAATGAATTAACTTTAAACCTAAAGTGGAGAACAAACTGCATCTCTGGGGACTGAACAAGGACAATGTGACCTAATTACTGCAGCTACTTTGCAAAACTGATCCCAGCTATGAAGGAGAAAGGTGGTGGATTGACTGTTGGTTAAGCAGCAGAGATCTGGCTTCTTTAAAACAAACAGATTAAAAGCAACTATGCTGAGTCTTACCTATTCCCTGGAAAATTCTTCCTACGGACCAATTCTGGTTTTAGGCCCCCTCATGGTGGGGGAACCCTCCATTAAGGCTTCAGGTAACTCAAACCTAACCCCGAACTCGATGTGACCATCACCAATTTCTCAACGGTAACTGAATTCAATTTAGTGGAATTCCTGCAGATTTTATTAGGAGGTAAAATCCAAGCTCTGCATTCTTACAGGGGTAGGTCTTAGGCCTGTAAGAGCAAAGCCTGGTTTTGGCCTATAGCAAAAGCAGCAGAAGCCCTAGCACTTCTACTAAGAGTAAGACTTAGACAGCCCTCAATGGTTTCTGTATGTCAGCTTAGTGGCTCCTGAATCTTTCAGACCAGAGACTGCTTTTAGAAGTGAGCGGAACAGGATGACACTGAGGAGTTTCAAGGAAAGAAGCCACATATATGTGTACAGGTATTTTTTATACACATATATATGCACATATATACAGGCACATAAGTATTAATTAGTAAGGTCAAGAAACTTGTATGGCCTAAGTCCTTGCTCCAGATATGCACATATATATTTGCTAATTAAACCACCAGGAATCATATGCATTTATTTGATGACAGAGATTAAGCTCTGCAATCCATTTCTATAATTAAAGAGATGTCCAAAAGCAAAGTGTTTAAAAGCTAGTTTTCTTAAAGGAAAGGGACTTAGAGGGAAATCACATCTAAGGGGGCCCTGTCCCCTAGTAACAACTCTGCATGCCCTTGTGTTTGAAGTCACCAGTGCGTTTGCACCCCTGCACGAAATGAACTTTTACACACTTGCAGGCACTGGGAACAGTGTCATTAGCGTCTTCCCAGGCATAGCTCAGCACTGTGAATGCTGTTCAGCAGTAAGCTGGTGGTCAGCCAGGCAGAGAACATGCAAGCCTGAAGCAGACACCACAATGTAACGTGTAGAGAACAACAAGAGGAAGGTGCAGCAAAGCTCAGATCTGCAGGAAACTCATTACTATTTCTCATAAAAAGCTTCTGGTTTAGAACTAAGCTCAGGCAGTACAGCAGGAAGTGTTCTCCCTTTCTAGAAAACCCACATCTCCTCCTTGAAGCCCTCCCAAGCTAACACAGCAGCTGCAAGGGTCAGACTGAGGAACAGCAGAGCCAGGACACACACTCACCGCACTCGGGTAATGAAATTCAAACTTCACAAAGGGATCCAAATCTCTCGGTGATACACCTGAACGAGACAACAACAGCCAGTCCAAACAGCCCACATAGGTATGCTCAATGCATCAGTAATGCTGAGCAGGATTCTCAAGACCACCCGAGTGAGTTTCAGTAGGACTCATGACCTGCCTGTTGATAGCTGAAATCTAACGAACCAAAATCCAGAGAAAGCTGGTGTCCAAAGGAAAACACCTACTTCTCTTCATGCTGCGGTTAGTCCTGAGGCAGACCAGCACAGATGGTTTACAAGCTCCCAGAAACAAGGGACTAAAAGCACGAACGTTGGCAGGAGCAACTCTTGTCTACTGAAGGGTCAATACACATTAACGTGGTGCAGAGTTAAGGCAGGCATAGCAAAATAGGAGATAAACATGAAACTGAAACTATGACCCAGTTACAAGTGAACCCAGGACAATCTGAAGTTCTTCCTCTGTCCAGATGGATCCCAGATTCTCTTTATTCTTCTGGGGGTTTTGTTTGTTGGGTTTTGTTTTTTTTAATACTGTTTAAAAGTGTCAGAGGGGCTTGAGCCTGAAACCTGGTAACCTTGTTTTATTGAGTGCTGGCTACAAGTCTTGACTCCTAAAGTGGTCTTCAAGGTAGAATGTAAAAAATCTCATTCCTCGATACTTTTCTTATCTACTCAAAGAGCCCTTTTGAGTACCTACCTGGTGGAGCTGGTAGGTTTATCCCCCTGACAATAAGAAGGTGCATTTCTGTGCTGTTGAGCTCAGAAAATATCCTGTGAAAAAAGAAAGACAAAAGCGTATTCAATCCTAGTAGCTCACCACCACATCCACTGCCAGACCACGACACCAGCAATGTGCCAGACTGTTTTCAACTCCTTCACAGATCATCTTCATAGATTACAAAACAGAAAGGAAAAAGCACAAAACAAGATAAAAACATCTCTGAGGTATAATGGAAAATGCCATGAACAAAGCCCAAAGGCAACAGGATTGAGGGAGGAATACAGAGGAAGGAAGAGTATCTGAAGTATGCTCCATCACTGGCAGTGTGCAAGGCCAGGCCGGACAGAGCCTTGGGTGGCATGGTTTAGTGGGAGGTGTCCCTACCCATGGCAGGGGGGTTGGAACTGGAGGATCTTAAGGTCCTTTCCAGCCCTAACTATTCTGTGATTCTATAAGTAACAGAATGGAAGAGATGAAGCTGAAGATATTTTGAAAACAAAAGAATCCAGAAGAGAAGTCAGAGAAGAGCTCCTATGTATTTAAGTTGTGCGTCTTTTAAGGAATGCTGAGCCTAACCCTAGGTGCTACCCAAGTTTGCTGAAGCCCACAATTCCCTAAACAAGATTGAGAAACCAGGAAACTCTTTCCAGCATGCCTGAGAAATCCCTTTGGTTTTCCATACCTTATCATCTTAAAGGTTCTTTCTTCAAAGTGATGGCTTGGAGGCTCCATTCCTTGTGCTCGTGCAAGCTGCAGGATGTCCATGTCCTTTCTACAACCTTGTGCCATTTTCTCAAACCTATAGAAAAGGCAAAGAAACAACAGAAAAGCTACAACACACACTGGGACATCAAACAGAGCATTCTGCCAGATACAGCCCACAGAGTAAGCCTCACACCAGAGGTCTGATTGCAACCTGGACATGCAGAAGGCTTCACAGGTCCTGACCCTTTCACATAAGGAGAAACAACCTGAACCCCCATCCATCATCTTTAAGGGGGTCAGGCAGACTCAAGCCTGAACTGACCACCTTGTGGGATGATTTAACAGTGGGTCTTACCGAGTCGTTTCTGCTACATTTCCCAGATGCATGAATTGCTTGGAATACTGCAGACACCTCTGTCAACAGAAACAAACCCAAACAAATACAGTTGCACTCAGTGATCCTTATACACAGACTCGTGACTGGCAGAGTTTTGAGGTTGATGACAACCTAATATGAGAAATGGCAAGAGTTTTCCCATGACATCCAAACCCTTCCACCCACCATTCCCAGTCAAAAAGCCCAGCATTTGAGTTGCTCTGCCCTTTTTAATTGGTTTTTAATCACTTCATTTCCAAAATATGAGGTTCAGTCAAGGGCTGGTCTTAATCATTCAGGTACTATTTACAAACCGGAGCGCTCATATTAACAGTGGCAATTTGATAGTCCCAAGCCTCCAAGCACAGCCTCTGACTTCAACAAATACAAAATCTAACTTTGAAAATGTTCCCCCTTAGGACACACAAAATCAGAAGTAATTTAAAAGAAAACCAAAAGACCCCACAGAAACAATGATGGGATGGATGGTAGTAGTAATAAAACCCAGAGAGATATTAAAATAACAACACCCAAAGCATTACTAAAAAAGATAAACTGGTCACCTCGTATTGGTCCTTCAGCAGTTTTATGAGCTGTGCATACACTTCATCTGCTTTCTGAGACAGTCTGACATCTTCATGGTGTATGAAGATAAAATCACCCTCATCATCTGTAGGGGGTGATGGCAGCTGCAATGGAAGGACACCACATTTCAGAGCCCTTATGGGGGAAAAACCGAAGTAAACAAAAAGCAGCCAGAATGTATGGAAAGGTCAGTGAAGGGAGGGGGGGTGTCTTCCTTCTCAAGGCAATCTCAGCCCAACCCATACTTGCACCACTGACAACTGCTTAAGTCATAAACCCTACAAAATGTCTTACAGGCCTAGTTCCCTGATTATTCAGGTTAGGAATAATGAACAGTGCAGTTTAGTTTCCCATCTAGCCAAATACCAAGAGAAACCAGGGCATTGCTCCATCACACACACCTGATCCTCATCCCAGAATGGAGCCAGGACACAGCTAAGAGATATACTCACACCCTAACCCCAGGGGATACTTCTAAGCTGCATGGTTTAGGTATGTCATTGTAAATCAAGGAGCAAATGGTTCATGGAGACTAAATGTTCTCAAAATCTGAACACTTGAGGAGCGGCAGAGGAAACAAAATGAAATGAAAACTAAATCAAAAATAGAGGGGACTTTCAGAGCGCAGTAGCCAGATTCATCAAGCTAACTCAAGTGTGTCAAGAAATGCTTATTAAATCATTCACTGTTTGAAGCAAGCACTTAGATGTCCAAGAATATGAAACAAAGCAAATACTAATAATCCTACTAACCTTGGAAATATCAACAGGTTTGCCACATTTTGCTTGCTGAATCTTTATGTCAAAGCCCTTGGCTGTCCTGAGATACATCTTTGCCTGTTCAAGGTTGTTTTCCTTCTTTGCCTTGATGGCTGCCCTTATATATTGCTTCTTTCTGTTCTCCAGAAATTCCAGCTGTTCCCTAACTGAAAAACAGTTGAATAAAAACCTTCATTCATCTGACACTGCCATGCCCCTGAAACAGGTTTATCATGTTCCATTTATAGCTGGAAAAAGGTCAGCAAAAGTACAGCCATCCAATAAAGACATTTCCTTACTGCACTTAATTGTTTCTTGGCCAGTTTCAATGTCAAGTATCAGAAAAGGAAACAAACTTTCTTCTATCATGGCATCTTCATCAAAACCTCATAGCACTTCACAAGTGTCACAACAGTGATTATAGCCCTTTAACTGCAGATCCAAAGCAGAAGCTGAAATCAAGCTTTCAGCTTTACATGTTAACTTCAAAAAGGCAGCAAATACGAGCACCTTCCGTACTCATTTCTTCCCTCAACCCTGAACTGTCAGGAAAGAGACACAGATGAACCAACATTCAGACTTATCACCTCTGCTTATTTGTGATTCCTTGCCATCTTCATTTCTTATTAGTTATTAGGTCTCCTCTTTCCTTCCCGTAATATAAGGACAACTGTGCAAGTCAGGAAAGATTGCTTTACATTGTACCAGGTGAGTGCATTCTGCGTCTTTTTATACCTCAGAAAATGCACAGCATGAGCCATTTTCAAAGACACTCATATTGTATTCACCACTGGACTCCAATCGTGATTACACAAGCTAAGCAGCACTTGCAAGAGGTGCCTGTCTTGGCAAATAAATACACCAGTAACTCTCACACTATGTTCACTACTGGCAGATGACAATCAACTTATTTCCATCCTCACAAAAGAGCCACTGTCTGCTGCTGTGAGCAATTTGCCCAATCAGCCAAACCCAAATTAATTAGCCAAGGTAGCTAGTGCAGATTCCATTGAGACAAAACCCACAGTGTGCTCTGTGAGCTTGAGACACAGAGCACAGGTATTCCAAAGAAAATCTGTGGAGAATGCACTGAGCAAAGCCATTAATCCAACTGATCTTGGCTCCTTGACTTTCCTGCTGGAGGCCTCAAGTGCAACTGCTCCACTCCCGCACCATCCTATGTCTTGTGCCCCACAACAACACAGTTTTGTTACAGTCAATTTATCAGCTGTAAGCTGCAATTTGTAATTCTGGGGGGCAGGAGGTAACATCTGGATCACAGAATGCACTTTGGCTACTGAAATACAGCTTTACATTAGTGAAGTACTGACTATTTCACTGTTGTGAAAGTCATGGCAGTATGCCCAGATTCCTGTTGCACCTATTGGTCTTTTAAAATACATGAAATACCCAGGAGAAATTACTGTAGTATCAGAGACCAGTATCAATTCTTTCACACTGTAAGTCGAAGGCAATTCACTCAAAAGATTAATATAGCAGCTAAAACTGCAAAATCCCAAAATCCTAAGGATTCCTAGATTTTCAAAGTAAAAATGGACAACTACTAAGTTTTAGTGGTATTTATAAAACAAGTCATGGAATTTTTCTAGAGAGAAGACTTAAGCTGATTATGGTGATACTGTGAAACACTTTTCAGTCTGTAAAAGACCCTGCATCAGCCAACTAAGCAGCTCTGCTTTGTTCTGAGGGAACTACCCAGGGCAGAATAGAAGGAGGATGGGATTACAGTCGAGGCAAACAACAGAATCAGCGAGAGCCTGAACACTGCTGGTGCGTGCCCAAATCACACCATGAGGAGGTGGCTGCCCCTGACTATCTGTACAATTAATCTTGTACAGACTGTTCAGTGACCTTAGCAACAGGAGAACAAGAAACTGATGAACTACTGCCTATGCATCAGTTTGAGATCCCTGGATAACACACTAGGCAAAAACCATTGTCTGATGTAAAAGCTGAATTAGATCAATGAATAATTCACACTGGCAAGCTGTCCACTTTAATAAGAATACACACAGAGTTCAACTGTAAGCTGAGTTAAACATTATGAACTGACACATTTGTTACATCAAAATTACTGAAAAAAACCCATCACCCTTAGAATTACACACTGCTGCCTCTGTGAAATAAAGCTGCATGGCTGGTCTGGATCGGGCCTCCAGCAGACACATATACTGAGGCTCCTGCCAGAGGATACCTACGGCAGTTATTCACAAGCTTGTATCTAAAAGATAATGAAGTCTTTTCCAAGGTATTAAACTAAACTAGTGCAAACAGCTTGCACACGGATCACTGAGAATGACGATCCCTTCATCTTACCAGCTGGAGGGAGGTGATCCATTGACTCTGCCTTATGCAGGGTGGAAGGTGATGAAGCTGGTTTCACACACTCAGGAGAGCTCTCCTCCCCAGCTACAGCAGATGGCACTGTAATTGGCTTAACAACTTGAGTCGGCTTTCCAGGCAGCTGAGCAGGCTTCTTGGCAACAGGGGCCTGTGCCAGAGGTTCAGTCTGACATAACAAAAGGAATTTCATATTACATAAATAAAAATCTATTCTAGGGTTGAGGACAGCATCAACAACCACGGTTATCACTTAATCAGCCTTCTGGTATCACTTTTGAGGGAAGCATAACATTCCAGACAGCAAATTTTAACTTCTGGAGGTTTGTGAGTCATGCCATGGCAGTAGGTAGGTTAACCTGTGCAAGCATCAAACCTCCACAACAGAAGGGACAAAAGGAATGTTCAACAAGGCACTGATTTCAAAAACGAGCAGACGCATGCAGAAAAAACATTGTCCAGCAATTCCCTCCATTAAAAGTTACTGCAATTGAAAACATAAACAATCAGAAACCAAATCCAGAGAGAGAAAGAAATCAAACCATAGTCTAAAGGCTGGTGCTGCCTGATAAAGTGTTGAAAATACTGGAAAAGCACAAACAGAGGAGCTACTGGGATGAAGGATGAAAATACAGATTCAAGTACTTCAGGACAATGTAAAGGGCTGACTACGATCTGAAGTGTTTGCTTTGAAAATAAAACCCACATATAAGACAGTTATGAAAAGCCAACCTCTGGACTCACAGACTCTGTAGGTACTGACTCTAATACATCTCATCTCCCTCCTGCACTATAATGCAAACTGAAACTACTACTGAGATCCTATACTCTTCAGACTTCCGGGAAATGTATTTCATCTTCCTTGACTGGAAAACCAATGGCCTCATCTCTGCATATCACAAGAGACAGCATTTTAACTTTTAAACAGCCTACTAAGAAATACAAACCTCCTCCTCATCATCATCCTCCTCCATGTTTGCCAGCTTGCCAGCACTTTCCAGAACAGCAGCTATTGAGCTGTCACCATCCGCTGCTGCAACACCAGGAAGAGGGGGAAATCCTGTGGAGGAAAGGAATACAGAAGAGTTGCATAAGACCTAAGATCTATCTTCCATATTTCTTCTTTTCATAAAGCTATTTCTATCCAAGTATCTATACCTCATTTATTTCATAATTGAGCATAACCAGACTAAGACCAAGGCCACCAAGCCTTGCTAGATAAAGTCTGAATGGTGGACTTAAGATCACATCTCTCACAGATATCCAGACTTTAAAATAATGCAGTAACAGAGCATAGTTTTCTAAGTTAAGCAACTGGTAGCCAGCCACGGAACCTCACAACCTCAAAACTTTGGAAACAGAGATGCCCTCAGAACCAGCAAAGAATTCAGTTTCCTTTGCAGAAAGGACAGTGGATTGTACAAGTTGTTGATGGCTCTTTTTCCCTCTCTCTGCTGTCTCACCTTAAAGGTACACAGTCCAGCAGAAAATAGGTGTTATCCCATACAGTAATAAAACAACACATTGCTAACATTTTTGTAACATGCTAAAAGCCTCAGCTGAAAATCCACAGCAATACAGAGGTTGCAAAGTAAGGCAGAATCACAGCAGCTAAACGTGAAGTATATGAAGAACAATCCTTTGCACTTTTATTATCCTTTTAAGGATGGAAGGAAAGCTGGATGATGGAAATAAACTCACTTCTACGCTCCTGCTTCAGTGTCAGCTTTGAGTAAGAGACCCAGAGCAACTACTATGAAATGTCTGTTAAGATTTATCTTATTAATAGGTAGCAAGTATTCTTGTCGCCGGTCTCATTAGAGGTGCCAAGAAATAGAACTAAACTGCTTCTAAACCTAGAGATAGCTGTTATGGGGACAGAACGCATTTAGAGCTACACAGACAGGCAGAACCCTGTGATGCTGCCCCCAGTTTGATCCATTATTCAGCAGCGTTTCTGTCTCCAAGGAGATCAAGGCTGGTTTTTATCATCATCCAGACGCAATGAAACGCACTGCCAGTCCATTATTATCTCATTGCTGGTCCCTGTGACTGCTTGATGGTTCTCTTCAACCTAAATCATATGGCCTCTAAATGATGGCTGAAAAACACATAGCTAATATGTAAGGAAATGGAGGAGTTATCCATATTTTCAGAAGTGTAAATATGGAGTACCTCAGTCTTACAGAAACTGATATTTACCAAGAAACTGATCACTTTCTAGAACAAGGGGTGCTAAACTGCTTTTCATAGAATCATAGACTACCAGGTTGGAAGGGAGCTCAAGGATCACAGAATCATAGAATCATAGAACAGTTAGGGTTGGAAAGAACATTACGTTCATCCAGTTCCAACCCCCCTGCCGTGGGCAGGAACACCTCACACTAAACCATGCCACCCAAGGCTTTGTCCAACCTGGCCTTGAACACTGCTAGTGATTGAGCATTCACAACTTCCCTGGGCAACCCATTCCAGTGCCTCACCACCCTCACAGTAAAGACCTTCTTCCTCATATCCAATCTAAACTTCCCCTGTTTAAGTTTGAACCCATTACCCCTTGTCCTCTCACTACAGTCCC
>JAOEHY010004416.1:12517-63203 GCA_025447955.1 Psilopsiagon aurifrons | reverse complement strand
AAAGTTGGGGCTGTTCAGCCTGGAGAAGAGAAGGCTGCGTGGAGACCTCATAGCAGCCTTTCAGTATCTGAAGGGGGGCTATACAGCTGCTGGAAAGGGCACTCTTCATCAGCAACTGTAGCAATAGGGAAAGGGGTAATGGGTTTAAACTTAAACAGGGGAAGTTTAGATTCGATATAAGGAGGAAGTTCTTCACTGTGAGGGTGGTGAGGCACTGGAATGGGCTGCTCAAGGAAGCCGTGAATGTTCCATCCCTGGCACTCCTCAAGGCCAGGTTGGACATAGCCTTGGGCAAAATGTTCTGGTGTTAGGCGTTCCTGCCAATAGCAGGGGAGCTGGAACTAGATCTTAAGGTCCTTTCTAACCCTAACCGTTCTATGATTCTGTAAGAGCTGAGAATTAGGCTGTTTGTGCTGTGTCAGGTAAGTCTCTGAATAATTTCCATCACGAGGGTGATTTTTTAAATGGACTTGAAAAGCCAAACCTGAAGGTGGACATTTCATAAAATATGCAATTAAAATGCCAACGAAACCAGATCTGTCTTGTTCTTGTCAAATACTCTATTTTCATTGTGACGTATTTTTTGTGTTGACAGTTTGCCTACCATAGAAAGCAGTATGTCCTATAACTACAGGAACAGATACATCATTTGTCACATTAAATAAAATGTAATAACATAGTCTGTTTTTCTATCAAGTGATATAGTTAATAATTGCTTAAATAAATCACAAAATACAAACCCAAATTATAAAATTACAGTATACTAAATGGTACAAGTCCATTGACAACCCTAACTCTTCTATGAGTCTATGATTCTGAGTACAGGTTTTTTCAAAAATACCTGTATTTAAGTGAGCAATTACCCATAAGGATTCTGATTTTTTTTCCCTCCCACTGTATCGGGAGGAACCAATTCTGTCAGATCAACATGTAGGGACTTTATTCCATAGATAAATGGGTAGTATATTAAAGTAGACAAGTAGTAGCTCAGTCAGTTCAGGTTGACAACTGAAATATTTAGATTTAAGTAAACCTAAAAGAAATATGTTTGCTTTTTTCCTTCTGACTGAAACAGAGGAGAAAAAGATAAAAAAACTTTCCTGTGGAAAAAACTGGTTTTTTTCTTTTTAATAAAATTGCATTTTTCATATTCTTGACCAAATGATAATTTTAGGATTTTTTTTTTTTTTTTTTTTTTTTTTAAGAAGCAGTGCAATATATTGCTTTCTGGTGACTATTCCATAAAGGGAGAAAATAACTTCTTACTGGTTCAGCTAACTGAGTTTTCTTGAAGTGAAGTAGCAGAGGTCAGTATTTTTGCCACAAAAGCACTGGGCTCCAGCTCATCAGAAAATACTGGGTGGGTGAATTTTTCACTACCAATCAAATCTGCTTGCAACATATAGGTTTCAATAGGCCCCAGATTACTGACTCACATTTTCTGGAAGTCATTCTTTACCTTAAACTTATTTTTACCACTCCTTACAACAAACAGTTAAAATGAGACAAATTTCCTTGAATTAATTAACACCTGCACAGTAATGGTTTAAAGTAGAAATTTAACATTCTGAGCATCTCTGTACTCTTCCTGACTTGAATTATGTCCCTGAAATTTTCAGAATCCATGCTTGTGTTTTCTTGTTGATATTGAAACAATAAATATAATGCTTCATGGACTTCTTTAGAAATGCCAGAAGTTTTATAATTTACATTTCAGAAGTGTAGTTGTGATAAATATCAGTTGCAATAGTGAGTATTCAGCACTTCCACAAAGCCATATCTCAAGTGTCTAAAGAAAAAAACAACCTTAAAATCTGAAGAAGACATTGGTCAACCAAAGATTTTTATAATAAATTAGTTACCTGGCATCTGTAATAGGCATCTCTTTAGAATGAAGTTACTAGGAAACCATTTTACTCCCTCAACCTTCTTTTTCCTTTTCATTCATCTTCCTTCTCCTAGAAACAAGTTTTTTATGCTCCAGCCTTTGCTTATTTTACCCAAGTCTAAAATCTTTTCTGGAAGAAGATAGATAAAACATGAGCTGTAAAGGTTTTGAAAACCTGTATATATGTTTTATATTTATATAGTCTTGGTGCACAGTGGTGTAGTCAGACCTTTCAATGGTCATTTCTCCTAAGCAAAATGCTTACTAACTCCCTACATATAGCTCCAGATAGCTGTTAACCTCACCTTGGAAACTTATGTAATCCAGTGAAAAGCAGTTGCAACAAAACTAAGGGGGTGGAACTGTGTAGGTTCATACATATATACACATCTGCACACATTTGTACATATATAAAGGTGGGAAATGTCGTCTTTTTTTCTTTTTCTTTTTAAATTATGCAGAATTATAGGGAAGTTTATGTCAAACTTTTTAGAGGACCAGGGGAAAAAATTGTATCACAAACAAAGTCTGCAGTGAGAACAGAATAATTTTCTTTGTGGTATGTCCTCCTCAGAGGACGCAGAAGATTCTGGTTTACCTGTTTGTTTCTAGTCTTGTGGTTTTGTTTTTTTTTTTTCTTTTAACTTCCTTTTTAAAATGGAATATGTCTGCCAAGCTCTACCTGGGGGACTGTGTTTCTCAATGTTTTCCATCCTGTCACTGAACGCCTGTCATTCAGAAAAGTTTAGCTTTTGAATGTTTTTGTCTGTATGGTAGCAGTTATTCTGTTCATTAAGAGTTTAATCTTGAAGGGTGACTTGCTGTCTGTCTCTGAGTAATTTGATTTAGAGGATGAAATTCAACATGTGTGCATGTTCCCCTGCACCTCTCAAACAACCTAGTTTTTGACACAATAAGTAATGATCGTCTGGGACTTCTCATAGAAATGGATAGAAAAAAAATCTATTATAAGGAATTTTCAAAATGCCAATCAGTTAACTCATGATCGTAATACAAGTTTGAATCTTTTAAGCATTTAATCTGCAGGTACTTTACCACTGTAATTTTCTCCCACTGCCCAAATATAGGAGCTAAGGGGCCCTTCCTATCCAGTCTTAGTGTTCTTCCACTCACTTCAGAAATGGAAATGCTTTCCGTGCGTTCTTCATCACTTCAAGATTGACAGAGAACCAGGCCCGAAAGGAGCTCTTTCCTGGTTATCCCAAACATTTTCATCTTTCTGGGAGCTGCAGCTTGTTAAGAAGCCCTATTCGTCATTCACATAGGTGAACAAAATGAAACTAACGACTCTCAAATGGTCTCTTAAATATATGTGTGGTGGCAACTGAAGCTCTGTAATCCTCACGTCCTTAAAAGGACTAGACATGCCTTTGGGATCTCTCTTGTGGAGTTTCTTACCTGACTGTCTACAGTTACATTTTGACAAGAACACATGTGACTGCACTGTGACTGGTGTAATCCATTTTACATTTGAGCTGCTTTATATCTTCCTGCCCTTTGTGACCTGCTTCAGGACTATGCTTTTTCCTTTTTTTTTCTTTTTTTTTGCTTCATGCCTACACTGATTTTAAAATTAGATTTTTAAAATGCAGCATGAAAGTAAACCCTTTTTTATGATATGCTTTTTATATAATTGGTAACAGTCCACTTGTAATGGCTGAGGTTGGCATGACCATTTTTTACATGGCAGCTACTCCTCTCCAACTATGTGGTCTGACTGGTTTATTGTCAAGAAACTGTCCTCCCTTTTTCCTTGATACTTTTGTATGGATCAGAATATTCTCAGATTTCCTGAATAATTTTTGCCTAGCAGTTTGCTATATCCTGTGGTCAGCCAATGGTATGGATTATACCTTTTCAGGCTCTTGTGCAACCTTCCCTAGCTGTCCATCAGCACCATTTATCTTCAGTTATCTTTGAAGTACTGCATTCACCTTCTCTCTACCTGTCTTGTGGATTTAGAATAGGTGTTGTGTTGGTATTTTCACAGAGATCGGGCTATGTACTACAATGAGGAATAACCTGATTGGCAAGGGCTTATTCTAGGAGTTGATGTTAAGAATATATTTACAAGAAAAATGTTCAGAGTAAGGATGAATATTCCTTATGCAAGTGGTAATCCTTTGGTCGTGGCCTTACAAGTTCTCAAAGTCTTGCTTTCCAGAGGATGAATAACTTAGAGATAATTCCCCACCCGAGGAGTCTCTCCAATATGTTTCTGCAAACACTTTGCTGTGATGAACTGTTTCTTTCCAAGGAAAATACCCAAAAGAACATTTCCGTCAAGCAATTCCCAACTGGCCTAGTACTCAGAGAAATGAAACACTCATGTACCAATCGGACAAACATGTAAGGAAGAGAGATGTTCTTATTAGATTTCATTAGCACAGTGTGATATCACCAGATTTTAGTATCGGAGCTGACAGAGATGATTTAGAGTGCAAATAAATTATTAGCATAATTAGATTAGGCATACCATGGTGCAATTAGAATTGCCTCTGTCAGACCATTCTTCATTAATGGAACTTGTTCAGAACATACTGTCTGCTTCCTGCTTCTCCTAGACTAATGAGTTACGTGGACGGGTGTTTGGATTGCTTAATTGTTTTCATTGTTCACCATTAACACCTTGCTGAACTGGGATATGCTGTCACTCAGAAAAAAGGCTGTGGAATTCGTCTGGGTCCAGGAGAGATGGAGTCCAGACATCTGCTAGGCTGATGGCAGTAAGGGTAGAGAAAAGCCTGGAATAGAGCAAACATAAATGGAAGGAGTTAACAGGCTTCCTGTGAGAGAAAGAACATACCAACCAAACTGGCGCTTGGAGACAGATTTTGCTGCTTACAAACAGAACTGAGAAATGGATCTGAGATAAAGGAGGAAAGACACTGGAGTTGGAGGGAAGGGAAAGATGAAGAACAGGACAGGAGTCCTCTTATGATTAATTTTTTTCTTTTTAATAACAAAACGTCATGGTCTTGTAGTGTTATTTTGATGTGACAATTCAAAGATCTATATAGGCTTTAGCTTTCTAAGTCTTTAAATTAAACCTACTCATGTAATAGACTTTTTGCTTTGGTTGAAATGAAAAAAGTAAATTTAAAGTCTGTTTAGTGAAAGAAACTCAAACAAATGCATCTTTGGAGATGTCTGTTGAAATGTTTGTTAAACTTCCCTTTAGAAAAAGTCAATTTGGGAATGAAAAATGCCACTTCAAATAAAAATAAAAGTTGACATTAAATGAAATGTCAAAACAGAATGAGTCAACATTTCTAAAATATCTCCTTTTCTCAACAGTTTTCAACTGAAGCTATTTTCCAAATGTGGAATGAAGGTAATTTCCAGCTCCTTCCACCTAGACTGATGTCATGCTACATTTATTTTATCACCTACTATTTGCCAACAATTTTGGCCAGTACTAGACTGGCTTTTCTGTGATGGAGTCTTACAAAATCACTTCTCTCAGTGCTTAGATGTAGTTCTACCTCCAGGAGAAATCACTTGCTCGTGCATGCTGACAGAAGAGAAATCAGCACCCAGTGAAACACAGCACCTTCAGGTGACAATGCATGTCTAGTTGAGATGAGCACATTGGAAAAGAATTCTGTTGCAATATTACTAGAACCTATAATTTTTGATCTTACCAAAAAATACTGTATTCGTATTTTTTCTGTTTAGCTTTGATGAAAATGCTATCATCAGCTTTCATCTCAGTGACCAAGTGTTCAGCTTTGCAGTGTTATCCCTTATAATCTCCTCTCTGACCTTTCCAGTAAACAAAAGAGTGGTAGTTCCTTATGAAATTGGAAGAGAAAGAATAGTCTGTCAGTAGATTTCTGGTGACACCTGCATGCTTCTTGGATAAAAAACCCAAACAAACAAAAAGCTAACTAAGTTGCCTTGCAACTTCTAATATATACACTTAAACGCAGAATCATTAGTTCCTTCAGCTTGTTTAATTATTATTCAGTTGTATCAGTCTTTTTATCATAATTAAGCTTCTATGAACTCTTGAAAATTTGGTCTGGTAAAAATTCTCATTTTTTTCGTAACTACCAGACAAATCAGGACCTGTGCGGATTATTTTCCCAGTTAGAATGTCAGTGGTTTAAGAATCTCTTCTTGGACTTAATGTGTCACTCAGAGAAATTTGCTTCTCCGACTAATTCTGACAGCTGCATTGATCTAAAGGAAATAATAACAATTTTCAGTGAATTTAAAAATTGAAGTAATTTTCCTGTGCTATACTGGGTGAAGGGATAGCCTGTTCTGTTATATTCTACATTTGATATACCTCTCAATTCTGTGCAATAAATTGGCAAAATTTAAGTATTCTTGTAATATAAAAGGATGGATTCATACAGTACTTAAAGGTGATGCAAAGAGGCAGACTTAAAAATTCATCAACCAGTTTTATTCAATATATATAATTGCTCAAGGACTTTGGGCATAGATATTTCTTTTAATACAACATCATAATTGCATTTAGTGCAAAATCAGGTATGACACTGTGATGTTTTTCGTATTGCTTTTCTGTTCTGCTGCCAATTTGCCAGCTGCAGGAGAAGATGTTCTTATTTTCTGAACCTGCCATTTCAGCCCTAATTAGGAGTGCTTGTGGTGTTAATTTGTTCAGAGCCATTCTATGAGCACACTGTATGAAGCTTTTGCAGTCCTCTCCTTCAAATAATTTAATGGGTTTGTTTTCATTGCAAGACTTTGAGTGCGAACTGGGCAGTTAAAGAGTTAAGCTCATTTCCTGTATGGCTTTCCTCTGCATTGTTTCTTCAGTCTCTTCATTTTATTGGACCTGAACATTGGATGTGCCACACTCAAATATGCTATTATTAGAGATACACTATCCAGATGATAAGCAGATATTTTTCATGCAACTTTAAAATGAAACAAGTAAATCAATTTCAAAATCAGTTTTACAAAGCTGAGATTTGTTTGCAGCTGTCACCTCAAACAATAAAACATTTCTTTTATAATATATAGTGTATTGAATGCTATATATAATTTGTGGATGTACCAGTTAGTTCATTAGAAGCGTAATGAGAAAGCAGAGGAATGAGAGACTGACAGAAACCCACCTTACTGAAACACTGTCTCTTCATATACATGGTTTAACTATCCATTGACTAAAATGCATCCTATTTTTAATGCTAGCATACCCTTAAATAGTAAAAGATATATAGTAACTTTTCTAATTTTCTTCATCTTACAGTATGGATTATATTACCCCACATGAGATGCAGAGCACCCTCTGCAATGCATTCCATATTGCAATAGAAATAAATAAGTATAAATTTTGGAGCCTCCTTAAGTTGATTGTCAGAGATACACCCTTAAAACAAAACTGAATAAGGTTTTTGAATGAAGACATTAGGAGTTTCTGAACTGACTTAAGATTTTATCTGGCAAATGTGTTTGTAACATTCTACTAATGCCCTAATTCTGTTGTCAGTGAGAATGATGAAACTTTATGGAAGAATTTTTTTTCTTTGTGGAACCTAATACTTGGATACCTTTCAATATTCATCTGAACTATCCCTTAGAAAGATATTATCTTCTTCCAACTTTTTGATGATTACCTCCAAGAAATAAGTAAGTTTTCTGGACAGTTTCTTGCAAGATGCCACATATATTTTTATTTTTATTTTTATTTTTATTTTTATTTTTATTTTTATTTTTATTTTTATTTTTATTTTTATTTTTATTTTTTCTAACAATTTGTTTTGAAGTGCTTCATCTTCTTTGACACTATTGTTAAATTTCTCTGTTAAGCTCCTATTTACTCAAAAACTCCCTAAGAAACTTTGATTCCTCTCTTTAAAATTTTGGAAGAAATCTTTTATAGCATAGGAAGAAGTGCTTTGTTTTTCCTTCTTTGTGGGGTATTTTTGCTGTCACTATTAGTCTTGCCAAACTTCATCAATTACCTGAAAATGAATTACCCCAAATCCTGTTCTAAAATCAAGCTTACAATATTGCATTCAGCAGATTTAGGCTTTAAGAAATCAGCTTTAAAAGTTCATGCTTAGTAGCACTATATTTCACATACTCTTTCATTTTAGGTATTGGAAGTAGGAATGCATAAGAATTATATTAAGAAGCCATTCTGGGACACTCAGGATGCATACAGTTCTTGAAGTGATGCATACATTATTCTTTAGCTGGAGATTCAGCTATTTGTCTAGTCAAGTTACTGTCTCTTGCTGACTTCCAGCAGAGGATCTCCATACAGAATTCATGTAGTGTGCAGTGTTCTACATCTGCAAGTGGCAGGAAACTGCCAAAAAAAAAGTTTCATTCTTACTCTGTTTCAGGGCTAGGAATTTACACTAGAGACCCTACACAGTTCATGTTCTCTCCTTTGTAAATAGTTAACTCTTGTAAATTGTTTTTTGCTGATTTTTATATCTCAACGAATTTCACTGAGTATGTGTTTCAAATGCAGGAGGCAGAAACTCTCTTCTTTTGAAATCTTTTGAAATCTAGAGAGCAGTGCTGTAGCTACAAATCTTCTCCTGTTACAGCATATCCTGCCTCTTATAGAAATAGCCTTCATCAGCACATAACTGAAAAGAGCAAGTTAGGTTCATAGAACAGTATGTGGGAAATGTTTCATATGCACTTTTCATGTTAAAGATCCCAAGGCTCACATTTCAATACTGCTGCCTTTAGAACTGTTAACACCCCAGGACTTTTCAATGATAGGAGTTGTGTCATTCCAGTTCCAGGTAGCAAGTCTCAGGTATTCAAGAGTAAAACTGCAGATACAAAGAAATAGCAGTAGAGACATACTAGAACTTTCTGATGAATGCTCAACTTCCAAGTATTTATGATGCTAAGCCGGAAAATAGAAAGAAAAAGTTGCATCAGTGTAATCATTCTGAACTTAAAAATTGTTGAGTGTTTATTAATGTTGAAGAAGTGTAAAAGAATACTGAAACAATGAAGAACACTAATACTGAATAAATCCTTTTATTTTGGATGTGAATGGAATTGTAGAATGGTAAATTAGTCTAGCATCTAGTTGGATGGTTCAGGGTAATGAAGGATGGATGAAAGACACAGTCTTAGCTTCAAGACAGGAAGCTACACCAGTTTGATTGGTATTGCAAGTTAAACTTGTTCTTAGTGCTACCATAGGAAAATCTTATCAATAATGTTAATATATATATATATACATATCCCCTTCAGCAAGTGTCCTTGAAAAAACAATAGGGTTTTTTTCCAGGCCTCAGAGGAATTTAGAACTGCTTAACCTTGGCAAATCTTTTGTTTATGTAAGCTTGTTTGCAGTGTGCAAAATCAACTTTCCACAGGAATGAAAGGCAGAATAACAGTGAAGCAAGCCTACAGATTTGATTTTCAAAAATGTGGACAGTGATTGCTCATGCAATCTATAGAGCAACAAGATTGTCCCATTTTCTGAACCTATGTCTGAAGCAATATGTCCAACTATTAGTGTGTCAGGATGGACCATGAATAGACTGTACAGTGCACAGAAGCAGTGTTGGTGATGCTCTACAAGTAGTATAAAATAAAGAGTTAAATGCTGAGACTGTGACAGAAATTTGCTGATGAGTAGTATTGCTGAAGTTCTGTTTAATCTCTTCAGCATTCAGGGGAGAGAAATGTACCTGAAGTACCAAGATATAGTGCAGTGAGTGCACTCATTACCATTGTGCTTTGATATGTAGATCAAAGACTTTTTGCATGTAGAAGCGCAAGCTTCCACTGAAGTCCATACTGAACACCTGCTTGATCATGTGCAACTGATTGTATTATGTGTTTCAAGTCTTTGAGGAGAGCTTTTGAGGACCAGGCTTGCTCAGTGTTTATTGGTATGATATGAAAATTTGCTATAGCACTGAAGTCAGCAACATTAGGACTTAGCAGTATCAAAGAAAAATCTGTATTATAAAAACAGAGAATGTCTATGGTTTTACACTTTTTCCATCCACACAGTAAAATTAAATCTATGTAGTAATATTACATGCATTATTCCCTTAAAAGAAATTCAATTGAGTAAATTCTTGTATGTATTTACCATTTTTTCCCAATATATTTATTCTGTTTGCATGTAAAGACGTCCTAGGTATCTTCCAAATTAAAGAAAAGTTAATAAGCATAAAATTTGTCAATAGTTTGTGCATCAGTGTTACAGCTTCAGCAGCAGTAAGTGGCCTAGGTTCAATTAAAGGTCTTTTTGAAAATAAATATGGTGTTTTATTAGAGACTTCAGATAGTATCTTACAACTATTTCTGATGACCTTCTTCTCTTCTATATGCTTGGTGATGACACACAGAATGACCTGTTACATTACCTTTCCAGGGATGGAGGTGAGGCTGACTAGCTGGTGGTTTCCCAGGTCCTCTTTCTTCCCCTTTTTGCAGATGAGAGTAACATCAGCCTTCCTCCAGTCTTTGGGCACCTCTCCTGCTCTCCATGGTTTTTTAAGGGTAATGGAGAGCAGTAGAGCAAGATCTGCCAGCTCCATTGCGCCAATGGGTACATTCCATCAGAACCCAACACACGGAGCAAAATATGGGTAAGCTCTGCCTTGGCTCAGGGCAGGACTCTTAGGCAGCACCTAACATGAAACTTCAAATGCATATTTTTCATCACCAGTGGAAATCCTGACACAGAACTTATTTAAGAAGAGGTTGATAAATGACTTTGAGGTCCTCAGTAGATTGCGATGTATGCTTACCCAGGAGAAATAGAAAGCTGATGAGCTGTGCTCAGGCTGAATCTGCTGAGCTTACACAATAACAAAATAGAAATCTCAACCCCTTCAGAAAAGGACTCTGTCAAATAGTTAAGACTTCTATTTCATGTTTTAGTTTGGCATATTATCCTGTGAAAACCTCCAAACCTAGCAACAAATGTTACTTATTAGAATCAGCGTGCCTTTATTTCCACTTATGACTAAGAAAAGTACAATCACACAGTGAGTTCTAGCACGTAATGCAAGAAAACAGTGTGGAGTTTACAGCTTCTGCTTTGCAGTCGCAAATACCAGTCACTTGTTTGTTGTTCCTTGAAAGACACGATCTTTGTTGTGAATGCATCAGAATCTGAAAGCTGCCTCTAGGTGGCCACTTACAGCAGGTCTAATTCCCATTAGGTTACCTGGTTTTGATTTGGAAGAATGGCTTATGCTGCATATAGGATACAGTGCCTAGCTTTGCTGTAGATCTTGTCAGCAGAGAGAGTTTACTTCTTCTATCATGCACCATGTACCTGGATTGCAAATGCATGATTTACATGTACGAGAGTGCTTTATCCCCATGTCTCAGAAACCTGATTCCTCTTGTGAGCAGGTGTGACCAATTTTTGCTCTCAGTGTGATCAGAGTGAAGACTAGAGGAAGATGTATGTATGTAACAGGGGAAAAGAGGGACTGTGAAACACTTTGTTCATAGACTGTGCCTTAATCTGGTGTGATATGATCAGCATGGGGTAAGTGCACTTTCTGTAGTATTGAAAAATTGCATTTAACTCATTTTCCTAGTGCTTGAAGGAAGAATAGTTAAAATGTCTGGATGAAGGTAGTGCTACCCAGTCAAGGTGTTTTTCTTCCTCCCTTTCCTCTGGCCCAACACTCTCCTTTCTATCTTTATCTAGCATTCTCTCTTCCCCTACTGCTCTCACAGTTGCTGCATAATACCTCCTTTCTCACCCTACCTTCTGCATGCCATCAAGTGCTTTTAAAGATTTATCACCTACCAGCAAAGAGCTATCAATGCCATCTCCTACTGCCATTGTAATGACTCCCAAGTTCCATCTGTCCTACTAGCTACTAGGAAGAAAATTAACTCTATTCCAGCCAAAACTAGAACATGATCTTCTTTGAAGGCCTCCAATGCCTGGCCAGCATAACTTATGTTCATGTATCGACCATCTCCTCCTTCTGTCTCCTGATTTTTGTTTAATGTGCAGCCTTAATAATAGAGTAGTTTAGCAATTAATTAGAAACTTCTTTATTGTACATGTATACAGAAGAATGTTCTTGCATAGATTGTAGTCTAGAGGTTTCTCCCTTGCTTTTTTCACTTATACTTTGAAATACCCTACACTGAAGTGTAGAAGCAATGTGCTTAAGTCCCCCAAATTGTTTCTCTCTTGAGCATTATTCTGAGGGATAATAGGGCAGTGACAGGGCTGCTTCAAAATTAAAAACCTTTCCCTTTCTCCATAATTAATATTCAGTGACAAACCAAAGATTAAGGAAATTGACGCACAGAGATGAGGCCAACCTGAGGTGTTGGATAAGAATAATTTTGCCATCTAAAGGGAAGATTATCACCTTTAAAATTTTCAGCTGTATCCAGAAGGGGCTGCATGGTTTCTACAATGTCAGGGTAGAGACTTCTGGAGAATAATGAAATTTTACTTACGACAGTAGCTTTCTATTTAGCATATTTTTCCCATCTGTATTATGCAAGTAAATATGACTTCTAGTATTTTTACAATAGATTAATATATCAAGAGACATGTTCATGTCAGTCATACATTACTCAAAGCAGTATAAAATGGATTGTTTACTAAAAGTACATGCACTTATACAATTAAATTGCTGTGGATATTCTGTAATATCATATTGTGGGAACTCATAGAGTGGCTGCTCATTGACCTTCAAAAAGCTGTCTTGAGTCTCAGCTCCAGCATCCCTGAAGACTGAACTAACTCATATAGAACTAAACCTGAATAAACATCATAATAAATAGACATTGATGTGACCTACTGTTATGGTCAAAGCTGGACTATAACCTCAGTGTGTGGAAAATGCATTTTAAAGCTGACTCTTGAAAGGACTAAAATAAAATAATGAAGACTGGTCTTAGGTACCAGCTTCAATTTAGTTAGGATCAGTTGTGGTTGAAAATTATGAATTTAATAAGCAATCCTTAATGATTTGGTAATTTATTTCCATTCCTGATGGACAGCTGTATGCTGACTGACACTTTTACTGGCTGCCCCAGATAATACGAAGGATTGAGTGATCTCTAGAGGCTGAACTACATCATTGTCAGTGATCCTTTTAGCCAGAATTAAAATAAATTTCAGGGTCAAAAGTAAGATAAATTTCAGTTTTCCCATTTAAAAGTGAGACGAAGTTTTTCCAAATCAGAGTGACTGATCTGATACTGGCTACAGACAGGATATCTGACAAACCCAGCTTTCATCAGAAAGCACAAGTATGAGTAGCCTGAAGTATTTCTCTGGAAGCATCAAGGATTCAGTGAAAACTCAACAAATCCAGACAGGGCCTAGAGATCCAGCATGCTATGACTATCGTGCTAATTAGACCCAGGAGTCTTTTATGGCTTTAAGGGAAACTGCTCAGATCATTTACTACCCCTTCCTGAAGAGAATGTAATTGTTCTCTTAACTGCTAGCACTGAGCCTTTCAGCATGTGCCTTGTACTAGCTGTTGCACTTTCCTAGGAAAAATGTTGAGGAAGTGCCAGTTAGAGTTACTAGCCTGCCATGAGTGAGTCCAACTGTTTATCAGTACAAACATTTCACTGGCTTTATTTACTGCTGTGATCACAGTCTGTCCTTACCTACAAGAAGCATCATGCTGCTGCTCCAGCCCACGGCTGGAATTTTGGGCAAAGAGCTTCAAGTTAGGCTCCTGTGATAAGTTCGGGCAAGTGAGAGGCTCAAGGCATGTTGCCATGCAGCCTGGATCTGGCCATGTTATAAGCTGACCATGTTTGCAGAATCGGTGTTTGCCTCGGAGTCACTTGTCCTGGGCTTCCTTTAGAGCCTGTGGAGATCTTAGGTCATGAGTCACACAAAACCAAAATAGATGAACTGTGCATTACAGGACCTATTTCTTACCACTGGCTATAAAGAGAGACTGGGTGGCCTACCAGCACTTGAAGTGGGATGCTATGATTGCCACTCCTGGTCCTGTGCTTTCTGAGCATTGACACGGCAGCTGAGATCCAGGAGGGCTTTTGGTTCAGTGGAAGTTTGGGAAGGTTTCCATTTCATGTGGGTGTCCAACTTAGCTGGCTTTTGAGAAAATTGAAGTTTTATGTGAACTAGAACACCAGCTTTTTGGACACAATCATATTGTATCTTCTTTGTAGAGACAATGACTAATCATGGCACAAGACTCTGAAGTTTAGGTCTTCTTTATTTTTCATAATTCTTGGAAACATCCAGTACTCCAGAAATGGAAATGATGCAATGACTTTAATGACACTCTGCTTCTTTGCCTTTTTGCCTCTTGCCCTACTGTTTGAATTTTAATGTTGTTTCATGACCAGCGTTGGCCTCCTATAAAGGATTTGGGACTGTTGTTTAAAACAACATTGAACACATGCATGTGGTAGCAAATTACGTTATAGGTGAATTTAGGCATGTTGCATTGGTTTGCCCAGCGTACCAAAGGAGCTTCACCAGGCATTTAAAAGATAGGAATGCCGCTGTAGTCACTATTTTGAACCATAACTGCAGAGTACAGAAGCCAGTCTGAGCCCCCTATACCAATAATTTGCAGTGCCATATTGACACCACATTTTCAAGTTTCACTGCTAGTACTCAAAGATCCTCACTGATGGCTGCTGCTAATCCCTTTTCTGGAATACTGAAAAGGTCAGAGTAAAGGATTCTGGACTTTTCCTGGGTTTCATGGAGCCAGTTCCAGCAAGTACATCTTTGAAAAAAATGCTTTGTCATAAAGTAGGAGGTCAAATGAGGCTTGTACAGTGTCAAATAGTCAAACAGGGGTCACGAATAGAACATCTGAGGTCATCTTCTGATCAGTTAAAATTACATTTTGAATGGTTTTAAAGACTTTGATGTTATGATAAGTTCAATAACCAATTCTATATTACTGTGGTTTAGGTTAGGAGTTTCTGCAACTTACATTTTAATAAAAGGTAGTCTAACACACGCACACACATGCACAATCAAAGTATTTACTTCTTCTGTGCTTCCAGAAATTTGAAATGGCAATAATATAAAATGCAAATTTGGAAGAAACTGAAATATTTTATTCTGTAAAAGCTTTATTAGAAGTAGTTATTGATGCCAAAATTGGACTAATTTATAGGAAAGCTCCAATTATAACTTTTTGTTTACTTATTTTGAGAGTGTTTTATGTATATTTTTATCTGCTGCCCACAAAAACACCGAAAAATCCACTCACATGGCACACAATACACAGTCCTTCAGTAACTGTAACCTGTACTGGCCAGGATTTGGAATCATTATCTTGTGTTACTTGAACAAAACCAGCTCTGGAACTCATTGGTACAAGGCACTCTTCTGGTCAAGAATTTAAAAACATTCCCAGAGTGGTTTGATATTTGCTATTAGTAAGAGTAGTATTTGCAGTTAAATAATTAGTGCTACAAATGACCTGTAGAACTGATTGTAGCTTATGCCTGAGACCTAACCTTTCTCAGGAATAAAGGATAATAGGTGAAGGACAAATTATTTTCCATGTGTCTCCCAAGGTATTCTTACATTTTCAGCCTTATAGTACAGTTGGATGTAGAAAACCAAAGATGAATTATGCCTCTGTACGCATTCACATTTGTCTTCGTATTGAATATTACATGCACTCAAGTTCCCTCATCTCACAAAGCATGCATTAGAACCAGTGCAGATTCAGAGAAGGTCAACAAGTACAATCAAAAAGTGCAGCTTGTCTCTCATATGAGGAGTGACTGAGCAGGCTATAGGTCCTCAGTATGGAAGAAATGACTTTGGGATGTAGAATTATAAATGGCATGAAATGGTCAGAGAAAGATTAATTTGTCCAATACAAAACACAGCAAAAAACTAACCTTGTGGGAGCTAGGCTCAAACCAAGCAAAAGCAGATTATTCTCCAAGCAACAGATAGCAGCCCTGTGTCAATACTTGCAAAAGACATTGTGAACGTAAGAAGCTTGAGTAGATATAAAGAATGACTGGAAAAGTACTCAGATAAGAGATCCATTCTGATTTACTGAACAGACACGCTATGGTAAGCTTAGGAAATACCCTGAATGAAAATTGGTTTGGCCTATGAGAATATTAGGAAAGAATGTTACATGCTTTCCTAGTTTTTGCAGCTCCCTAGCTATGTTCTTCAGCTAGATGGGCTTTTGCTCTGAACCAGAGGAATTCTAATGTTTTTATTCTGGGTCTGATCCAGAAGGATAATTGATACCTTTCTCTATACAAACCTGTGGTTTCAAAACAACAAATGGTGCATGCACTGATTTTTACTACAAAAAAGTTGACAAAAGTGACTAAAATAAACTCCTTAGTGATGCTTCTGGTTTCCTGATTTCTCAGCCTGCCACACAGCAGGTGGAGGTTGCAGCCATTAGTTGACTACATTTGCTGTGAATCTTACACAGAAAAAATTTTTACTCTGGTACAGAGAATTAAAGAAGCCGATACGAGAGTGATGCCACCACTTCAGAGTGAAATCTGACACTGACTACTCCACAAAATACTGGAGACAATGGTCTTGGACCCATTGCATTGAATGGGACAACATTGGCTTCAAAAGAGTGTGTCTCTAGTTGTTAAAAGAAACATTAGTCAAATAAGGCTGTTTTTTTTTTGCTTTGGCAAAATATTAGGTCTCCTATCTATGGCTGATGAGCTGTCAAATAAAAAACCATATCCTCAACCATGCAAAAATAAACAAAAGAAGAGGGAAAGGGGAAGTCTATAATTGATCCAGGTGACTCACTTCTAAAATTCTGTAGGTAAACTTATGGAATGTTTTTAGGTATTCTAGTGTGTATCTTTGAGACCTTAGAAATAACCTGAGCTCATAGCTTAAGTGTCACTAATACTATTAGGATTTTAATACTCATTAATTCAGCTGTGTTAACTTGCAAGTAGTGAGATGCAGTTTTACTTACCAATTTTATTCTTAAAATATTTCAGGATGTCGCTGGTGCTAGCATATTTGAGTTTTACATGTACCTCAGCATTTCTGCAGGTTAATAATGTCCTGAAGGCCACAGGATTTCCTTTTGGTTTCCAAAATTATATATGCATTATTGCAAATGAGTCTGCCACAAAGGAATTAATAATGAAAACATCAGAGGGAATTAAAGTGCTTCTTATAATACTTGAGCTTACTCCATTAATCTGAGGGCAAAATGAATTGAGGCATTATGTTCCCAGATGGTATTAGGGACCAAATGGACAGCTCTATCCCAGCTTGAATTTTTTTTTCACTGTAAGGTTTTTTTGCTGGGAGAGTGGGTCAAGTCCAGGGGCAGCAAATCCATGGTGGGTAATTGAAGTCCCTGAATAATATTTTAATTCAGGTTTTAATCTTTATGCAGGTCATTGTTAACTAGCAAGAGAAGCAGAAAAATTAAGAATGTACACATTGCATTACCTTGACAGGAGAGTAAAAGAGCATGAGTATCTTTTGCTGTGGAATCATTTGGCTATAAAGAGCTGTCTTCTCACATCTATATGCAAGACTTCATTGCAAATTCATTGATGTCTGATGGGTGCCTGAAAACCATCAGGTAGTATAACATTTATAACAAGTGTTATGTTAATTCTGGTGGTCAAGGATATGCATAAAACAGGAGCTTTAGTTAAGCCAGCTGATCCACCTGGAAAAAAACACACAAAATTTCTAATCTGAAGTAGGAACAACAAACTTGGAGTGAGTATTTATTAAAGCAGTTAAAAGGTGCAGAACTGCCATCACATTGTTCGTGCTTAAAGGAGAGATTCAAGTGCATTTTTATTATTTGTAATGAAGAAACATCTAGATGTCCTGAAACATTCTGGAAAAGAAAGTTCTCAATTAGCTTCCTCAAATAACATATTCAGTTTTAAGCAGATTACTCTCATACAAGAAACACCTTCTACTCTTTGAGGCAATAGAGCAGAGGTTCCCCTGCAGACCGTGGTGAGGCAGGGTGTGCTCATGCAGCACATGAAGGTCCATGGTGGAGCAGGTATCCACCTGCAGCCAGGGCAGGATCCTACAATAGAGCAGGAATATGCCTGAAGAAGGCTGTGACCCTGTGGGAGGACTGTGCTGGAATCTTTTTTGCCTTCTGTTTTCTTCTTGTTTTCTTCTTGGGCTGGTTTTGTTTCCCTCTGCTCACTAATCTTTCTTTGCCTTTCCCTTTCTTCCTCTTTTATTTTTCTTTCACTCTTACTACACCTCCTTTCTTTTTACTTTTTATTTTCCCTTTGACTGACCACTAAAATCCTCAAATCAACCTTTGGTTGATGCTGCTTGATTGATGCTTCTTGCAGCCACTGGCAATAGTTCTGTGCGGTTTGTTGCCTGTTGTATATCCACAGCCAAGGCAAGCAGAAAAAAAAGCTTTGAAAACCACAGAGTATTAAACAGTGTGATCCCAGGGGTTGTTTTGGATTGTTGGCTATAAAATCAACTTTGGAAAGTGATACAAGCAACTCATGCCTTCTACTATCCAGACCTTGTCTTCCTCCCTAGACAGAAGGACAGGGGATATGGCTCAGACCTGCAATATACTTTCAGCCTAAGTATCTGCTTACAGTAATGCTATAATTTTTACTCTCTGTATAGGGAGACTGGGAGAATATGTTGTCCAAACCATTAGCTAATCTTAGACTTCAGAGGAGGTACCTAGGTCCATCTCTGACACCAGAAGAGATGGGGCGAATGCAACCCTGGGACTGGGAGACAGCACCAGCAGTGTTTCTGAGTTTCTTCAGGACTTTCTTACAAAGCTGTGACATTCCCAAACACTTCATTGAGGATGTATGGGAGGTTAATAAATAAAGTCGCTTTCTAGTATAAAATAATTAACTATGGTTCTTATTTGCATCTGTTGGTTAAAACAAGTGAACAGAGTGTTCATTCTGGGATTTCAGGATTCAGAAGGAAGCCTTTTCCTTCCGTCCACAGAGCAAAGATATTAATTGCCCTATGAAATACTGAGAAGGTTTTCTGGAAGTCTGATGCTAAATATTCTGGGCCATGCTTACAGTGGACAGTTACTCCACAAAATAGGCATTGAACTGTTGGAAGATCTAAAAGTGTTGCTGAGTTCTAGAAGTGGAACAGACAATAGGCGATGACAAGGTGCTGCCAGCTGCAATGAAACACAAGGAACTGAGGATTAATCTTACTATAATTCTGTGGAGGTTTTCAAAGGTTTCCCCTTCCCTTCCTTCTCCCCCTTCCCTCATGCAAATAAAATAATAGTTATGCTGAAGCAACCCTGGAAAAACAAAATGGATCTGGGTTATTTTCCCTTTAGGTTAGTGCTGTTGTTGCTAAGCTGTCCATTGGTGCCAGAGTATGTAACATCTCAGTCATCTGCAACCTGGCAGGTATTTTGTCCCTTATATTGATCCAACAACTTTATGCCAGGCTGTTTGCACCATCTGTCACACCAGAGTCAGCAGGGGGGACAAAAGGTGGACAGCTGGTACTTTCAGTCTGCAATACCATTTTAAGGGAGAAATACCAGAACCTGTGTGAAAAGGCATAGAAAAAAAAAAGAGCCTCAGTGGTGAAAACACTAAAGCAAATATGTTTCAGATGCAGCAGCTCATCTTTCCTATCGCACTTTCTATGGTTACTGAAAACACACTTCTAAGAATGAGAAAGTTCACAGGGTGCCTAAACTGAACAGAATCAGTCTTTGTTATGCATACTTTCAGTTTTTCCGGGAAAGCAAATTTGCCTAAAATGATTGGTGATAAAGAGCCAATCTGTAATGAATCCCTCAGCTGCAGAAAATTGGAATAAAATTGCAGCAGAGAGAATTTCTGGATTGATTTTTGCCACAGAATCATAGCTACCAGGGAAGCATTCATCAAATGCTGGCCGGAAACTGACCTCCATTACTCTGCTCCTCCTTGCCGGTTTGTCTTTGGTAAAAAGCTGTTTCACAGTCTTATGAATATGTTGGCAAGAGAGTAATGCATAACCCAAAGCAGGATGTTTGAAGAGGTTTTTCATATGCCTAAAGACAAGTCAACCAATATCCAGCCTCATAGTGGGTCAGCCAGGACATCAGGCAGTGTTTCAACCAATCAAATCTGCAAATCAACCAAGAGAGACATGAAATGCATAGAACTATACATTAAAGGTTTTGGTAAAGAGCATGCTGCAGCAAATGTGATTCATGAGATACCATACCATTTTGAAATTTACAGCCAGTCTATACCTTCTGGATTAAAAGTGCTGCCAATGTAGCATATGCATCTGAGGATTGTGCTTATATTCCTGTACTTGTTTTGCAAAGTGTCGCAATTTGTTTTTGACAGACTTGAATGATAACTGCAGCACTGAAAATAGAGCCATGGCTCATCAGAAGATAGTCACTTTGCATATTTCGCTGAGGCCAGTGTAATGCATAGTGAAGACCAGAAAGAAAACCACTTGTTAAAGATTAGCTGAAGCAAAATGGTCTGCTTTTGGAGTTTAAAGAGGAAGGCTTTGGTATGGTATTCTACATATGAATGCTGAAAGCCAGGGATTTCTGCTCTGTGGAAAATGTTGAAATTTCAAATTTTATTCCACGTTATAAGAAAAGCAAAATTGACCAAAATGTATTTCTAATAATCGTTTGACTAGATTTCTGGTTTTAGAGTTTTTTCCAACCTAATGACTTTATGTATAATTACATCATCCATCATCATTAGAAGAATGACATGAATAGAATATGAAATATTTTTAATGACAATCTGTAAAAAGCAGCATTAACACATTCTGATAAAAATGTGACTTTACTTGCAGGAAAATGAATGCATTCTAAAGGAAGCTGTGATTTTGGTCCAAATAGTATTTTCTGATAAAAGAACTACTGAAGTAGTTTTTATCAACTGTAAGAATAATCCACAAAATTTCCTAAGTCGCATGTAACATGGGAGACAGGCATTTTATTTTGTATAATTGACATTTGGAGTGACATAGAGTTGTTCTAGAATGTTTACAAGCTTCTGAAACCTTCACAAAATAGCAATGTCAAAGTAAGTGCAGATAACAATGAAATTTAACCTCAGATGTCATAAGTAGGGGAAAATGCAATTCAGTTTTTTAGTGAAATTGCATATAGCAATATTGGAGTCATAGAAGTTGAGCTGCTATTAAATAGGTATCTGGCCTGTCATCTCTCTGCAGAAGCCATGGCCAGGGTAAGATTCAGCTCAAGCCTTCTTTTGCCTAAGTTAAAGGACAATAGACAAGTCTTCTAAAATATTCTCATTATGATCAGCCTTCTATCAAAAGCACTTATGACAAATTCTCTCCAGAAAAGTTTTCATATCTTACAGAGATATTATCCAAATCTATATAATTGTTAAAATTAAGAGGAGAGAGAATGAGATCCTTCAAACTGTGACACTGGGAAGTATCTTCAATCTTCACATAACTCTTCATTAAATGCAACATGCCAAATAGTGCATGGTTGAGCCTATGCTAATTTTCTTTGTAAAAGAAAACAAAAGAAAAGAATGAAAAGTACTGCAATCCTCCTCTGTTACAAGTTGAACAACTTCATCATCCTTATTCTAGATGTTATTGGTTTTGGGTGGTCCTCAGGACTCTCATCTTCACTGATGTCTTCAGTCTTAGGGATTTGCTCTAGGGCCAGCTAACCATGCCAGAAGCAAGTGCTGAGGCTGGGACCTATGCTGCCATATTTTGTAAAGGAGCACTGGTGCTGTACATAATTTAATTAATTGTGGATTTAATTTTCAGGGTTAAATGCAAATATTAGCCTTGACCTCTTTCAGGTTTGGCCTTGGAATTTCAGGTTATGGCATTCAGGAATTTAGCTGTGAAGCTAGCTGTGGATATTTAAAACTATTTTCCAGTGTTTACAATGAGATCTTTCAGATTATCTATGAATTTGGAAAAATCTAGGATCTGAAGTAGAAGAACATCTTCTCTTCTGACTATCTTTCTACTCATTAGAGGATCAATTAATTCTTGTCAAGTGCTGCTGTCACTGAAGAGCCAATTATTCCTGAACAAAATTTGAGATTTCTCTTTGTGTTTTAAGGGGTAAGGATGTACCTCCTACATGATCCTGGCTTGGAAAGGCGTTGTTCTTTTTTTGTGAGATGAAGTTCATTTTGTGTTGTTGCAGGAGGATGAAGCAGCTCTCTTCTGGGACAGTCTTTGGAAAGCAGCACTTCCAATTTGGCTTTTCCTTCTGCCTTTGGACATTGCTGCAATAAGACTGACATATCATAAGGGGGATGCTGTGCAAAAGAAGAGATAAATTCTACCTCAAAATTGTGCATTAGATTGTAATAAAAGTATTATTACCAAGTATTATTATTACACTTTCATGAGTGTACTTTGCCTAATTCCATATTATATCAGCATTGAGATGAATCCACCAACTGTATTAATACCTGCTTTCTTCAGTCTGAGTCTCAGAATAGATGAAAATTTTTTATCATTGTCAATAAGAAAATTAATTATGTCACCCTTAATTTTAAAATGATCTCAATTATGTTGACCTTGGTATCCAAATGAACTGTCTAATATAAAGATTATACATATTGCAGTCTTTTAAAATGGCCAGAAGTGATCTGCTATTTTATATGACAGATGAGCTATTAAAAGAAATCAGGTGGAGAACTGAGAAAACTTTTGGCTAAGTTAAATAGAGGGCTTCATTAATAATTTATTTAATATAGGAAGAAAAGCGTAACAAAGAATTTTCAGGAAATGGAGAATGACTTAGGTCAAACTTCAAAAGTTATTATTCTTCCTCAATAGAAACGAATGTGAAATTAAGCAAGTATATAGACTGTAGTTTAAGGGGAGAGTTAAAATCAAATGATAAAACCAAAAAATTACTACAGCCTCGAAAGCTAAACATGTCAAATTAAAGAGAAGTTGAGACATTATTCATTATTCAGTATCCTAGAGAATTTGGTAAAAGATTGCTGTTTGCTGGTGCATTTGGTGAGTGCCGAAAGTGCTGTGCATAGCGTAAGGTCTCTATGATAAGGCCCTGCTCTGAGATGTTACCACGCGTGAAGGTGAAACTAACTAAGCCGAAGTCAAGCATCTTACAGTTCTGATTGGGCACAGCACTGCTGGGTGAGATACCTTACAGGAGAGGACAGCCTATTTCTTCAAATTTACACAAGCAGCCCCATGCAAAAATCTGTGTTCAGCAAGATTAAAAGTAAGGTTATTCGCTTGAGGAAAGCAAATAAAATAAATAAAATTAATAAAAGCTTTTTTAAAAGCATAAATTAAATTAAATAAGCCCTATTAAAAGCTAAAAGGCCTGGAGTTTTCATAGGAGACAGAAGATGTCAATTAGAAGAGACAGAATATCTTTCAGAAATTGCTTGATGAGAAGCATGTGTCAGTATTTTTTCTTCCTGTATTTATTTGCCTTTTTGTAGAAAATAGAGTTGGTCTTTTTTGTCAAAATAAACAAAATGTCAAACCTTTGAGCTCTCAGCCTTTCAGCAGGTAAGCTCACCAGTGTATAGGGGAGGTCAGTGAGCTGAACTTTGGTGGGGATATTAATATTTTATAATGCTTTGAATCAGCAAAATTTACCACAGCGGTTAGGTCATGTCACAGTCTTGTGCTTTTAAAGTCCTGAAACATCGCTGGCAGTTACGAGTCCTGCTCTCACTGAAGGCTGGAGGGCTCTGAAGGTAATTTCAAAAGAAAGCAAGCTCAGATCCTTGGATGCTTTAAAAAAAAAAACCCAGAACTAATTTGTAGTCCCTTTTTGCTGAACAAAGAAGGAATGCAAGTAGATACATGGGATGTGATATTAGTAAATATACCCAGTTGAATTATCTATCTGAACCAAAGAGGAAAATTGGGCAGAGCTATCTATATTTTCTTAATATGGAGACGTTTTATAGTGGGATTTTAGACTATGGCAAGGGTTCTTAGGTTTTCTGATAACAGGAAATGCTAACTGGCAGCAAAGCATTTGGCAGGAGCAAGGAACTCCACAAGGAGTAAGTTAGTTTATCTCAGCAAATCTGAAATCCTAATGGTACCATTTGCAACAATAGGGCAGCAAGAGTGACTTACTAGTGACTAGTTATAATATTTCAAAGTACTTTTAATGTATTTCAGGACTAAGGGAGAAGAATAAGCAAACCTCTGAAAGACACACTCTTAACTTCAGCGTGTGATATCTGCCCTTGTGGTTAGTATGATTCCTTATTGTGCTTATTTCCCAATCTTATTTGCCATTTGTACCTATCTAAGGTACCTTGAAGAGTCCCACCAGTGCTCTTGGGTAACCCCTTCTGAGAAGTATGGAGGTAACATCCACTTAATTGCTAGAGTTAACACATATCTGGCCGTGGTAGAGGCAGGAAAACCCAGCTTTTTAACTTTCTGCAGCATCCTGCAGCAATCTTGGATGGCTCAGGGATGTGTTGCAGGGTGAGTTCTCACTTTTCCTTTCCCAAGATAACCCTTATGAGTCCCTTCTGTCTTCCTAAATTTGGAAAATGCTTGCCAGAAGCATGAGTAGGAATTATTTTTAGCAGCACACGTAAACAGCCTTATCTGCCAAGGCACCTCAGTTCAGACTTGCTTTAGCCATGCAGTACCAAGTCTTCCCTCAGTGTACCCACTCAGCATTGCAAAACTTAATGATAATTTGGGGTTGTAGAGAAGCAGATCAAATATATTTTCTCCTGTGCTTCATGCTGTGGTCCAAGCATGTGTTTTCAGCAGTGATATGATAGTACCCACTAAGCCACCTTGTCTCATGTGTTTTATCAACCTACAAATCTCAAAATAATTTTTCTTTTGAGGCTCCCTGTTTTACAGCCATAAATTTGCCTGCACGCTGCAGAACCTGTTTTAATACCATCAATTATCCTATCTGTAGAAAAAATTTGAGGGTGTAAGAACATGTTGCTCAGACTTATTCACATGTATTGCCTCACCTCTTCTATTTAGCAATCATAACTTCTGTTGCATGAAACTTCCTGTTCATGGGCCATTAGCTTTGTTTGTCATTTAGGGTAATTAGTATAGAACCATAGAAACATTTAGGTTGGAAAGACCTTTAAAAATACCAAGTCCATCTGTAAACCTCATGCTGCTAAGTCCACCATTAAACCATGTCCCTAAGTATAGAGTCATAGAATCACTTAGGTTAGAAATGACCTTTAGGATCACAGAATCCAACTGTAAACCTAGCTCCCTGAACTCCTTCCCTACTTCAAAAGGCTTGGACAAATAGGTTTTACTTCTCATTGGTTTGTATTAAAACACCTAGCAGTGCTTCTCTCTCTTTTCTAAAGTAGCAGAATGATTTGAATGTGAATGTAAGTACTCAGTTTTCATACATACAGTCAGGTAATTGCTGTTAGAGTTTCACAATACACAATCTATGACACATTCAAGAGCAGGCTCAATATGTCACCCTCCCTTTAAACAACTGTGCCAGTATTTCCCCTTATATTTTGGCATAACATTGGTCCTGTTCACATTGATATAAGAAACAAGATCTCTTGAGTTAGTGTTTTGGGTTCTAAATTCAATGATTATGACTAAATTCGTGGTAATGTCCCTTTACTACTCTCCGAACAGTATTCAAAAGGGGCAGGGAAGCTTGTTTATATGCTATTCTGTTTCTTCTAGAAATGTGCCACTACTACAGGGGGCAAGCCAGCATTGGAGAGTGCATTGTCAAGAAAGCAGGAGTTAACATCAAAACCTAAAGTAATGCAGCTAGTTTCAGGCAAACTCAGTAAACATTTATATTGTGCCAGTTCTGCAGTCAGGAATCATTTTAAAAATCTGACAGTGGCTAAATTAGACAGTTTTCCATTACTGCCTAGAAAAGTAAAAGCGTAATTGCCACTTGCATCTGGTAAAGTGGATTCTGCATTGCGATATTTAACACATACTGAATGAGCAAGCTAAAATCAATAAAAAGTAGTCCGAAACTTTTTGCTTTCCCTCCCCTTTCTTACTGCTGCCTAGAAGCACTAGGTAATTGATGCAAGTATTTATTGTAGAGGTTTGGATACCACTCCTCTTGCATGTTTCTCTATAAAATCTGCATATTAAAGTCAGAGTTCACAACAAATGTATTGAATAAAGTGCAACATGTTTGCTACAGATAGTAAGTAAGGGTGGGCTGTATTTTTTCAGAGGCAGAAGCTGGATGCTACTTTTAGGACTTCCACAGGTCAATAGCAAACTATAATTCTGGAATATCAGGACTGCCATAACCTCCTCCCAGGGGCAAAAACATAGTCTTATGTGCTTTCACAACAAAGACTTTAGATGGCTGTTGGGTAATTTGGCTTTGCATTGTTGGTCCCTGACCTGTGGGTGGTAGAAATGGTAGTAAACAAGAGAGAATTGTCCCATGTACTAGCTCTAACCTGCAGGCCATTGACTCGCCACCTCTGTGAAAGCCAGCCATTGGGCATCATGAAACAAAGAGGGTATCCTCTGAAAATGCATCATCACTTCTTTTGTTTTTAAGAAACTCTGAAAAGATGTGGTGAAAAGTCAGAAAAGTAAAACCCCCATAAAACCTTCCTTCTCAAATTAACATTCTTGGCAGTTTTCACCCACTGATGTCACCGATGCCAGTTTCTCTTTGCCCAAATATGGAATAGCTATGGTGACATTGTGCATAAATATTAGAGCTGAAAGAATAATATGAAATGAATAATTTATTTGACATATTGATCTGCCCTCTCACCTTTTTATCTGCCTTGTCCATTTAGACAGAAAGATCTTTGGTCATATCCTGACCCCAGTAAAGTCAATAATAAAATGCTGATAGACTGAACCTTACCTTGGAGATTTTCACTTAGCAGCTTTATGGAGTTCTGCTGTTTGCAAAACAAAATGGACTAGTTATTTAAGCAAGGATACAAGGAATGAATAAACTGTTTTGTGAGAAACAAAGAAGAGATGCTTGGTCTAGGCTCTGGGTCAATTTTCCAGTGTCTAATAAAAGTGAGTGCATACATCAAGCTTTTTTTTGATAGGCTGTTTTCATTAAGCTGTTGGGAAGATAATACTTCGACAACCTTTGTCCTAATACCTATTACCCAAATTGCATTCATTTTGTGCAAGAATGACTGAACTGTTAAGGTTGTTGTAAATCTGTAATCTGTCTTCAGGGAAAACAAAAGCTTGAACAAATTGAACACTGATTACTTATGTAGGTTTTGACCACCCTCAATTTCTGACCCCAGAGCCCTATTCAGGAGGATAGGGTGCTGCAAAATAGGAAAAAGCTGCCACAAATCTTGGAATGTCCAGGAATTTTATGTACTACCAATACTGATAATTTTCCGAAAAGTATTAAGCTTTCTAGATACAAGTTTGTATTTTACTGCTTGACAGCAAAATCACAGATGTAACTTGAAACAGTTATATTCAGTGACATGGTATTGAAGAGCTCTGATGTATTGATCAGAACATGCAGGAGAATAAATGACAGGCTCAGGAATGGATTTAAGTCATGGACTTCGGCTTTATGGCTTTAAAAAAGCAGCCGGGCAATAAATGTCTAAATCACAGTTACATAGCTAGTAGTTAGAAGTCAGTACATGGTTACAAGAGTTCAGCCATAAAATCTGTGATTTGTGGTGGAACTCTTTATTCACCCCATACAAGAACAGAACTTTTTTCCCATGTGAGCTGATGTAGTGGTTATCAACAGAGGATTCTCCTAAAGTCTCACCTTTCTCTGCTGTTAATTGGGTCTGGATTCAACCAGCCTAACTGTAGATATCTCACTGAGTTATTCAAGTTGGAGAAAAAATATATGCAATCAAAGATGGAATGGGAATACATTTAAGAGTTTCCTATTCTCGACTGACTATACAGGAGTTTAGAGCAACTATCAGCCTAAGCTGGGCACTTCAGTTAAATGTCTAAAATTAGAACGGATGAGTCTAGCTATGGTCCAACAGCTAAGTCTATCTTGTTTACACCTGAGAAAAAAATGTAAGATACTAGACAAATTTGGCTTTTTGTTTCTGAATATTAACATTTTAAATCTCACTGTCCACAAAGGGAGGGTGAAAACAAATAAAACTCAGAGGGTAACAGAAATACCTTTTAGATCCTCAAAAATCGTCAGAGTGCCTTCTACTGCTAAGGATTGAAACAGATACAAAACTAGATAAAAACTAGAATTTAGTTTGTCTCAGACCTAATCAGGCAATGAACCAATATGGTTTTTGGTGAAGGATTAAAATAAAAGTGCCCATGCCACATTCTCAGCTACAGTCATTCTCCCTCTGATATTGATGATGATAGAAGTACCAAGAATAAGAGACAAGTGAATAGAGATAGGCATTTCATAATTGTAAGAATGTGGAAAGGTGTACAAATACTTTTTGACAATCTGCTTCCCTATATCATCTATTTGTGCTGTGCAAAAATTCCTTCTGCTATGAATCATTGTGCAACCCCTCCCATGTTTATCAATCCAAAGGGTGATTATTCACAAGAGCCATTCCTTGGTGACTTCAAAAGCAATTTATGCGTGGTGTGCTCTCTGCTACATCAGAGGCAGCCTGCCCAGTCTTCCAGTTTTGTGTAATTCAGATGTACCAGCTGCAGATCCAGAGTGCCGGCATATTCAGAAATTTTTTTTTTCAATTTGTATTTACAGCAATCCCAAGGGATGTGGATCTTGACCCACTGGTAAGGCAAGCATAGATCCTAGTGAAAACTGACTCCCAGCACCCAACAAGCCAAATTCAAGGTCCTCCAGGGGCCAAAATGCTCATCTTTTTCTGAAGCAGTCCTACAAGAATCCATAATAAAATGCTGGAAGGGCAGCTCAGATGATAGTTAATGTCATCATGCCCTTGTCAAACTGATTCCAGCCTTGTGTGTGATTAGCAATCCTGGCATCCAAGATCGTGTACATAAAAAAGGCTTTGTCAGCTTTCAGAGGACAAACGTGTCCATGGCTATATTCCTTCAGTGTGACCCTGACCTCCTTCCTCTGCTGGTTCATTTGTGAGCACATTAATTTCAGTGGCACTACCTCTTGCATAAATTGCCCATTCAGTCATTCCAATGCACACCTGGAGCTGCTCCTCTTCTGCCTGAAGAATGAGATTGCTAATCCTGGAAGCCAGCAAAAAGGCTTCAGCAAAAGCTGCTTTAATCAGTTGACTTCCATTCCTACAAAGGTGATTTCTGAGTAAATATCCTTTAACCTGAAAGCAGTATTGGCTTGGAATGCACATCAGCTTTCGTGTCTTGCTGTCAACAGCAGCTTTAGTAAGAATACCTCTCTTAGTATATTGCAAGATTGTGTCAGATCAGATCTCCTTGATCCGATCACGGCTCAAGATCACAGATGAAGTAAATTCAGTGTGAATTATTGCTCTTCTTTGTTGTCTCAAGCTTATAGATGGACCAAACATGCTGGAATAAGACTTGCAGTCACCTACATTCAACAAATTCCACCAAATATTGTTTGAAAACTTAATTATCTGAGGTTTTCTGCAATTTGAGCCTGGCCCCACAATGGGTACAGCTCCAGTACTAAGGGAATATGCCAGGGGTCCCCAAATTTGCACTTCCTACAGAACATAATTGTGGTTGTGTGGATGTCAAAAATGACGTATTGTGAAAAAAATCTCGTTGTGCTAGCTGCCATTTTTGTAGATACTCACTTGGCAACATCTATTGTTACTTAAAGGTAGCAGCTGGGCTGCTGACCATGTGTAGAATTGCCTTTGGAGCTTAGTCCATTGGTCACATTTTCAAACCTGAGTTCAGGAGTTTTGGATGGTGCACTGACTTTCACATTAACAGACATTAGTATGCAAGTAGAGATCATAGCTAATATTACTTGAAGTTTGTTGAAAAGATAGTTCTTTGGCTACCCTAAAAACGTCTCTCTTAGAAACAATAGTTTTTGATTTGACCATTTTTCTCTGTCATTATTGGAGGAAGCTGGAACTGAATCCTCTTTGAGTTTTCAGAAGCATTATCCTTTTTTCTCGAGTAGATTTGGTTTCTTAGTTTTCAGTTTTTTCACATTATTTCTGGGCATCAAGATGATGCTAGAAGCACAGTGCTGAGGAAAATAATTATGCAACCATATTCTTAGGACAACCTGATACACAAAATAACAAGTCTTTCTAAATCACAGAAGGTCTCAATGCAAAGTTTAAATCTGTGTTTCTTTGCTAAGGGTGGCTGTGTAGGGCAATTACGTGTACATCATAACTTCAGCTAAATTCTTGTTTCATTGCTTAAATTGAAGCCTAAATTGTTAGGAGAAGTTTAGATATGATCAGGATAATCATATAGATTTGTAGGGACTAAAACTTTAAGCTTTAAACATTTTTCCATGGTAGCTCTAAATCTTGTGGTCAATAACTGTGTGAGGTAATGGATGCCAATAGTGTCAAGTATTTCACACTAAAATGAAATGCTGAAATGCTGAAATGCTTTGACAGGATTTCAGAATAGGGGACAGTAGTACCTTTACAACTTTGACACAAAAAGACAGGAAATGTTAAAGAAAATGACTGAAATAAAAACTATGTACAAATGTATTCATCTAATGAAATGACCCAAAATATGTCTTGCACAAATAAAGGAAAATGGTAAAAACCTCCTCACCCAGTTAAAAGAGCTTTTGCTAAAGGAGTTTCAGAGAAACAATCCAGAGAACAGATACTCACCCCACAGTGTTTTAGCTTCTTAAACAATCAGTGGAGTAATGCTGGTAGTTTTCTGTATCACTATTCAAAGTGCAGGAAGTATAAATATAAAGTAATTGATGAAGTTTTGCTTTTCTGTTCACAGAGACTTAGGAACAGAGAGTAGCAAAACTGTTCAAGAAATGCAAAATTATTTATGAATTAGCAAAATCTGTTTCATGCTTACAAAACTCTGATTGCAGCAATGGAAATTGTATTGTCCTTCCTTGTGGTGTGCCATGCGCCATGTTTCAGTTTCTCATTGTGATAGTTGTATTACATCTAGAGATAGGGTGGATTTGTATACGCAACTGTGTAAATTCAGAGCTTAGATTATGCACTTTTTTCAGAGCAATTTCTCTGAGCCACATCATGAAGATTTCTGTTAGACAGTTTAGGTGGCCAGAATTCTTTGCAAAGCAGCTGTGTGGGAATGGTGTACACCCCTGCACTCTCCTTGCTTTCCAAACCCAAGAGTTGCTGTGTTCTCAATGCATTTTGAAAAGTTACTGAAAATATAGTTTAGTACTTGTGAGATGAGTTGAATTAAAAGTCTCTATAAAACTCCATGATATTTTAAAAGGCAATTTTAGTCCTAATGGAGCCAATTAATAGATATACCAGTCTCACTAGATTTGCTTCAATTCCCATTTGAGTCAATGGAGAGAATCCCATTGGCTTTAAGTAAGAATTAGATTTACAGGATTTATGAAGCAATTGTGTTCTTTCTGTGTTACGAATTGGAAACTCTTGAAATTATCCCTTTTTTGAGGAAATCAAATCTCTGCACCTTGGCTTCAGATTTCATATTGAGAAAGAGGAAGGAAAAACCAAACTTCCTCTGAACTCACACAGTCTGTGTGTTCTATAATGTGTGAAGAGATGGAAAAATACCTTCCAAAACAGGAGGCTGATAAAATCAATAGCTCCATCCTTAACTTTAGAGAGTATTAATTTGAAATATTTGGGGAGCAGGAATTAAACATGCACGGTGATTGCAAATTATGGTAATATCTATGGGTAATAGCCTTTATACATGTATAAATCAGGATCTGAAGCCAAATTCAGTAGAAAGTAGCTTCTGATCCTGAGAGAAGTAGCTCTGGCTGGTTTCTTTTTAAAAGAAAGAAGTAAAAATGTGTGTACAGACAGGCTTTGCAGAATGTATCTTTTCATGGTAAAAAATCATGTACTGTAATAACTGTAGCGGGAATAGCACCTTTTCTTCTCACCTCTCTTTTACAAAGCCTATGTGTGAGCTTCCTTTCCTTCTTGCCTCTAATACAGCCTCTTAATTTAATCAAACTCTCATTTATGAATGGGTTCTGAGCACAAAGTTCAGTCTATTTCCAAGTCACTTGAGGGCTCAGAGGCAGTGAAATCCATATTTAAATGAAAATGAACTTAAGTATAATAAGTCCTATATGTGTTTTTTCTGATGGCATCAACTTCTGTTTTGCTTGCCTTAGAAGCCTGCACGCTCCTTGTCTGTGAAAGCGCTCATACGTCATTCAGCAGCCTCGGAGAGTTTGATTTAGGATATGGATTTCTCTGCTGCCTATTTTTATAGCAGAGTTTTATATATTTATATATATCTCTACAGTTCAACGAGGTTAAAGGTGCATCATCCTGTAGAAGCATTAATGCTTTCTATTCTCTCTAGTTTCACCAGAAAGGCTATACTAGCTTGTGTTCAAATTTTCTCTTTATTTAAAGGACATTTGAAGCTTTAATAAATACATCAGTATTTTATAACCACCTGAGCATCTGACCTGTCATTATACAGGTGTATTACAACATGGAGAGAACATGGGAGGCTATACTCCCTTTTCCCAAATTACCCAGGGAACTAGAGAGCAGCTGCACAGTATTGTTACCTGTCCTTCACATCTCAGCCAGATCCGTCTTTGTTGCTAGGTCTTTCATTGAGAAGTCAGATTTCTTGCAGTAAATAATAAAGTAGGAGCTAGTTCCTTTTACAGTAATACTTTAAAAAGTCTGTAGTATTATACTCAGCTGTAGGCAAATGAGCTCACATGGAGATTACAGCACTAGCAAGGAGAGATGATGTGGATAGCATTGTGTGTCTTTGTGGGCTTTGAAAATTGTGGCTTGACTTTCATATTTTGCGGGCCTACAATACATTGAAAATGAATAGTCAAATGGAAGTCAGTTACATATTCAAAAGGATGCAGTGTCTTCAGAATTTTAGTGTAAGTCATGTTTATCCAAACAAGTGATAAGATGGGACAACTAGATGAAAATTCATCAAGTGCTTTATAATCACTGTGACTTGCAGGGTTACTACAGAAAGTACTTCTGCTGTAGTTCTGGAGGGGTATGCACACCTTTAGCATGCTTAAATCCAGACATCAGTGACAACCTATAAAATGCCGAAACTCTTTGATGTAATTGTATTTTGAAGCTACTGGATTTGATAGCTGATTTTTATGCTGTAATCCTTCATTATTTTCTTTGTCTCGTATTTGTTTTTTACATAATACATAAAGCAATTGTCAAGTCTTATAGTGATACAGCCAGAAAATTGTGAAGATTATAACCTTGCCCCTGGAAAATTCTTCTGGATTTGCAGCAGGATATAGGGCTGTGATGCTCAGTTGCATGCTGTCACTTTGGAACATGTAGGTGAGGTACCTCTGCTCCCTGCAAGGTGTCATGTGAATCATGACGCACACCCGAGGGTGTGACTGAGCAGCTAGAGGAGTGGATTCAAAATCTTCTTGGGGACCCAAACACATGACTGTGGAGTGGTTATATGGAGTCAAATGAAGATTCATGCCTGGAACTATTTTCTGAACCTGCCTCTTCAAAAAGAATAAGAGGCTTTGCTTTTGTTGGGAAAATTGGCAGGTGACTGTTTGTGCATTGTATCTTATGACTGCTTAGGCACAATGTATTGAGAAATTTAGGAACATGAAAAAGAACCAGATGTCTTTCTTGCAAATTGAGGGTCACCTGGGGTAGGTGATTTCCTGCGCTTTGCTTTATGCAGTGACCCTTGTCTTTTTACAGCATAGCTCCATGTCCTCTAGGAGGGTAAGAAGTGCATTTCTGCTGCCTTACTTATTGAGCTCTCGTTAAACAGGTGGGTACAAACCTTTAGCTGAGGGAAGATCAAATCTGTCATAGTCTAAAGAAGTTCCATAAACTACTGAACTGCTTGATAAAACTGAGCCAGCATCCTTCCCTGCATTTATTAAGAAGCTCTATTTGACATACAGTATTAAGTGTTAGCAGCAGCATCTCTGAAGCCTGCTCTGATAAAACCTGCTAAATCACATTTAGACATCTACCTCATAGAAGCCATAACCTTGAGGATTCTTCTTGGGTTCTGAAATCACAGAATCACAGAAAGGTTAAGATTGGAAGGGACCTTTTGTCCAACCCTCCTGCTTAGGCAAGGTCAGCAAGAGCAGGCTGCTCAGGCACTATCTGTGACATAATCAGATGTTTATTATGTTAATATCAGTTCTGTCTTCCTGCAGAAACAGTACTTTTTACATTTCACTGAAGAAAAATGTTCAGTTATCTGAGGAGATGTTCAGGGCTTTTGAGGATTAGATTTGAAGCCTGAGATCTGTACTTGGGCACTATCTGGGCATAGCCTCACTCTTGGTGGATTGCTCTAACACATGTAATTTTTCAGATCAGATATAATGGATATCCAGATGTCTATGGACCCGAAGGGGAATTCTGTGGGCTGAAAACAATTCAGCTGAGTAGGGAAGGGGCCCTACTTGTATTAGTTCATCAGAAGTCACAAGCCATTGCAGCCTGTAGGGAGGGATTTTGTCCCTTGAATCAGGTAAACGTACATTCCAGCTAAGGAAAACTACATGAGGACTGAAACAACTGATAAGGATGCTCTTTTGGAATATTCCTACATTAAATGTGTGGCAGGGGAAAGCAGAGATGTGACTTGCTATGGTTGTTACCCCAAAGCAGAGTGGAGGATTTAATGGATGCTTTCCTTTCACCTTGAGAAAAGTCTGTTCACTTATTTTTTCCTGCAATACAGATTCCTATAATCTTATTTCTTTGAATGCTAGCCTACTCAGCACTCTTTTTCTTTAAAGATGGCCTGTCTGGTGTTTATTCTGCCTTTCAACAGCACAAGTTTTAAATTTGGAAAAGATTGGATAGTGGGAGTAGCAAACACAGTGATCACATAAAGTGCAAAAGCTGAAGTTCCCTGCACCTTGTAATTTGGCCATTTCCAAGGTAGTTAGATAAGAAACCCTGTAATGCAATGCTGGACTTCTGAGTGCAGTATTATTTTTGTTAGCTGTGGTTTCACTCTGTGGCACTAGTGGCAATCAATTTAACATAATCATTTTGTGAACACGTACTCCCTGTAATGCAGTCAATAGGAAAATCAGGTTAGTAAAATAGCTGTTAATTTTCCACCATGAATGAATACTTCATCTCACTTGGTAGATTCCCTCCTCCCCCCCCCAAGTTCAATAAATATTTATGTCAGCCCTGCTGTCAAGTAGCACTCTTAGTAACAGACAGTTGCTAAATTAAGATATTTTCTTTGGCAGTAATGGAAAACTAATAATGCAATTGCCATATGCAAGCCTTGGAGAAGATTTGCCTTATAATTATCATAAGAGGTTAAACTGCTGCTCTGAGAATGATAAAACACTGGGGCAGACTGTGATACCACCATGTGACTCAAGGTAGCACTGAGATGCCATTAAGAAACCAGGTTCTTTTTCTCTGCAGTGCTGTTTCACCGGGATAGCAGCAAGTGAACTTAAAGCAAAGAAGGCAGAGAGGTTGGGAGGTGGTGCTGCAGTCTATGACCTGTTCACAGAGATTGTTCCTCCAGCAATGTGCCCCTGCAGAGCTGTGCAGTTGTAGTTGTATTTATCCCCCAGAAGGTCCCAGTACAGACAGATGTGTTCTAGTAGGCAGAGAGTGCAAAAAGCCTGCTACACATTCAACCAGACCTGTTTTTTCCCTTCCATTCCTCCCTACACTTCTTTTGGGCTTTACTGTTTTATCCTCAGTAAAATGGGAAGATGGAGAATTAATGCTCCTTTTTGCAGCTATAGTTGTGGAAACAGATCTTGGAATCCTCACTGGCAAATCTCTGAAGTCATTATCTCCATGTTCAGCATCAGCTCAAAAAGCCAACAAAATACTGGACATCAGCAAAAAAGATATTGAGAACAAGAGGAACATCAGCATTTTGCCATGTTATAAAGCTTCAGTGCATCCCCATCTTCAGGGCTGTGTTCATTTGGGTTGAATATCTTGATGAACTGAAACTCCACAAATTCTCTGGACAATGTGTGCCAGTGCTTGATATCCCTCATGCTAAAAAAATTTTTTCTTCTTAGGCTTAAACATGATTTCTTGTTTCAGTTTGTGCCCTCTTGTCCTGTCATTGGGCACCACTGAGAAGAATCTAGCTCCACCTACTTTGCTTACACCATCAGGTATTTATATAGATGGCTAAGATTCCCTCTAAGCCTTCTCCTCTACAGGCTGAATAGGCCCACCTCACTTAGCCTCTCCTTTTATCAGAAATGCTCCAGTCTTTTAATTTTCCTCATGACCCTTTGCTGGACTTGTTCCTGTATGTCTGTGTCGTATTTGCACTGGGGAACCCAGAACTGGGCACAATAATCCAGGTGTGTGTCACCATTGCTGAGTAAAGGAGAAGGACCAATATCCTCAACCTTCCAGCAATATTATTATTAATGCAGCTTAGCAGGCTGTTACTGCAAGGGCACATTGCTGGCTTGAGACCAGCTTGGTGTCAAGAGGATCCCCAGGTCTTTTTCTGTGAAGATGTTTTGCAGCTACGTACCTCCCAACACACGCTGGTTCATGGAGCTATTTTTCTCTGGGGAAAGGACTTTGTATTTCCTGTCTGCCAACTTGCCTTTAAATGACAACACAACCATCTGGTGTATCAACCATTCTTCCTAGCTTCCTCATTTGCAAAACTGTTGAGAATGCACTTTTATCCACTATCCAGGTCACTAATGAATATATTAAACTGTGTTGGCCCTAATATCAGACCCTGGGGTACATAGCTGGTGTCTGGTCTCCAACTGGACAATGTGCTGTTTGCAGGAGACTGTGAAGGTAGACAAGCATCAGCAAATTTCTAGGTTTCCTATAAAAAAGTAATTAGGCAAGTTCATGGTCAATGGATCCCTAAGCAGATACTAAACAAATACATCAAGGCTGTGTCCTCTAACATACCCTAGCGCAGCAACTATACATGTTAGGAAGAGGACTAGACTGCAGAGGCTGGCCAGCCTTCTGGGGAAATTCTGACAGTATGAGTGGAAATATTGGTCTGGAGAGATACCCAGTCTGGACAAATGAGGCATTTCTCTTTCCTTTCCTGCTATCACTCCAGGGCAAGATCTGTATCATAACAATTCAGAAAGAGCAAGCACATTGTTGCACTAACTGTGGGACCAAGTGCTTTCTTTTCTTTCTCTCTCCAACCATGTCTCTTCAGCTTTCATTGATTTCTGACATCTGTTTGACACTGGTAGCCCAGCTTCACATAACTTTCTGGACCAAGTATGCTGTCAATTCATCACCTGTGTGTCTTCTGACACACCTGATGATTTGAGAGATCCTGGTGTACTCACTTCTCCTCTCTAGAGTCATTCTGTACAGAGAAGCAGTTAAGGTTTTCTCCTAGGAAAAGCTAGCCCAGAACTTTCCTGGATTCCTGGCAATGAATTTAGTACTGGAAAAATATGTCTTACCTAGTCGGTGAAGGATCTGAAAAGGGAGGCTGTGCATGAAGGTAATAGAACATGACAATGTTGGTAAAGGTCATACCATGTGGTGATGTGGATTGTACATTGTCAGATGTGGGGGGTGGTACATAGAAGAACAGCCATACCTATATGAGGGACATCCTAGACGGTCCCAGAAAAGCCAGTTTGAGGTCTTTCAACTGGGGTATTCATCAGATAATCCAGAAGGTGCTGCACGCCCTAGGCAGAGTAGCCAGTCAAACAATTTGGCCTTAAAAGCTTTGAAATAAATGCATACATACCACCATTAATAACTTTGTTGCCTTAATTAAGATAAGTTTTAGTCATTTTGAGAGAGGAAAAGTGACACAGTTAAAAAGTTAGTGGTATATGCTTACATGCATACACCTACTCTCAATCACACGGACACATAAACATATGTGCATGCACAGCAGCACCTCCTAAGAAATAACATATAGTTTGCTGCATTTCCAGGGTTGGAGAAGTGAAGCTCAGACAATGGCAGAGGTGGTTCCATTGGTTGCTATTAAAAAGTCAGCACTGAGCAGATAAATGTAGCAGACGATAGATCACTTTCCCTTACCCCCGCACATATGCTTGAAAGAGGACATATAATATACTGCAAAATGTTCATTTTTAAATATTACATACTATGGATGAAAATAAGTGGTTATTTATTACGTCTGTATTGCTGTGAGTGCTTAGCTCTTGATTCTTCTAAGCTCTTTCTGCTCAAAGTAAGAAAGAAATCCTGTCCAGCTATTTACACTGCCAGGCTAATCCCCCGAATAAGTCATTATGTTATTGAAAAGGTGTTTTTTTAACCCCTGAAGGAGCAAAATCCTATCTGTATAGAAATACAGTTTAATTTTGAGGAAACTAGGCATTTGAACCCTTTAAGTAGATTTTCTTTAGATGCAAGTTCTCTGGACTTAACAGGCAGGCTGAGACCTGTTAGTCCCTTCTGACCACTGGGGATATAATGGCTTTTTGAAGTGAAAATAATTGACCAAGTTGTGCGTTAGCGCTATTGCAAGCTTCTCTGAACATTGTACTGTGTTCAGTACAGTACAGTGAATCCTACTGAAAACTATGTGTTCCAAGCCATGTTTTGTTGCAATGGTACAGAAATAGCAGAGGTACATGACAGTTAGGACCCAAAATCCAGTGGGCCATTGAAGAGATTATTCACAATAAGCAATATTTTCACAACAACCTGTGCAGGACTACTGTACAAGACAACATATTCCTCAGGGCTGTGGAAAGATCCCTCACCATTTTGGGCAACTTCCTTGTGGATGGGCAGGACAATGCAGACATCTGGGCAGAGCACATCGTTGCCATTTTTAATTGCTTTAGACCCTTCCTTCTCATGGCCAGCAGAGCCAGTCAGGTTGCAGGGTACTGCAAAATCTGCTTCACTCCACAGAGCTTCTCAGCACTCCATGGCTGTGATGTACTTCAGTTGTATCCTTTTGTTGTCCTGAGGTCTGCAGCTTCTTTCAATAGTCTTTCAATAGCCTTCCACATAGAAAGAAGGACTTCAATACATTCCAGGAGCAGACATGACCAGCACTGTTTTGCCTTCCTGATGATTCCAGTGGGAGCAGAAACTCTTGCTTTTGTATGTGGATTACTCAACTTGTCCTAATCTAAGATAGCTGCTCCATAGATGGGCTGGTTGCAGTGTTCATGGGGTTCAGCCAATGCAGATGGTACCTTTCCCAAAAAAATAAGAAAATGCTGTGGTATGGTATGGTATGGTATGGCCAGAGCTCTGCTTTTCTTTGTCCTTGAAAAGGAGAAAAGAGCTTCTTTATTGCAGTTTTTTTCCCTAAAACACATTGCTGAGGTAACTTGAAGGGCTGTATTCTAAAAATCACTCTCTTTCAGTTCATAGTCTCAAAGGATGTATGTGAAATTATTTGTGCTGTATTAAAATAGATAAAACCAATTTGTTCCCTCTTCTGAATTCATTATGGATCCAGTGTTTATTTAAAAATACATTAAGAGACTCTTGCTGTATAACCAATGGTTACATTGGGGTATGAAGCGGAAAGTAGTACCACATTCACAAAGACAGTTTTTCTTCTAGCTATTTTCATTTTCAGCTGTTGTAAGGCATCTGTGAATATATCTCAGAATAGACAGAAGAATTCTTAATCTGAAGAGATGGACATTACCAAATATTCCAGTTTAGTATCCATTTACCAAACTAAATAACTTCTTTATGTGTGTGTGTGTATGTGTGTGTGTGTGGTGGGGAATAGGGTTCATTTTGTAGCTCCGACTTTCTATTTCAGTGAGAGAAAAACATTTAACCAAATGTCTTATTAATGAGAGCCTAAAGAACAGCCTGAACTTCTAAACATTTCTTATTTGCAGCAAAAAAGAGTCTAAAGACTTCGGTTAAGCTTTTTATATCCAGAATGACATTCTTCCCACGTGTCCTCCTACCAGCACCCTAAATTTACAGGCAACTTCAAATACTTTTAAATATGAATGTTGAAGGTGCTTTTTAAGACTACATCCTCTTTGCAAGTTGTAGGCAAATCTGTCAGAATTTTGTCTTCTGCCAACAATGAGGATAAAATATATATCTATCACTCAAAAGTTCAAAAGCTGCAGTTCCCAGGCTTTCATTCACAATACACACATTCAAGAATAGCAAGTTGCATGAATATGCCTAGTGAAAGCCCCATAGAACTGTTAGCCAGAGTGAAAAACTAAATTGATGTAGTTGTTAACAGACGTTCAGAATTTGATCCATCAAACACATTCCAGCTAAGATTAAAAAAACCCCAACAGCCTAGATTTCCAGAGCCCCAATGTTCTTTTAGACACAGAGAAGCTTTAGTCCCTCATTTTTATATTTTAATCAGCCTCATGCAGTGTGTTCAATCCTCCATTGAAGGCAATTCAATTCCCAGAGCCAACAGATTTATCATATTTTTTTTATTGACTTAAAAAAGAAATCACTTCCAAGTCATGGCAGAAAAGGACTGAAAAACTAGAAAAACTAGCACTTATTTACTTAAGATTTCCCACCATACACAAAACCTTGCAATTATTTTAAAAACTGCATAGGGAGCTATAACTGCCATAGTCTGCGGAGGAAAATTCCCAATACAGAAGATAAGTCATTTATGAGACTACTTGTTTCTGCTAGCTAATAGCTATACACCACCACAGTTAAAGCCATTACTTGCATTTCTAAAACACAAAGACAAATGTCTCTCAGTTACAAAGGTGTAAATCCTTGATTTTAGATTATTCCAAACACATCCTAATGTAATAGGCTTAGTTACTGAGCATTTGTGCCATCCATGATATTATGTTTAAGTCTGTAGAAAATAAAATCCACATACATCCTATCCACCACACAGATGGGTGTTATATATCAGTTGACGCCCTTCTTAGCAGACAAACACCCTTGTCCCAGTCTGGCCCCATAGTCCCTCTTTTTGTTTTCTGACCCAGTGTACCGATACCATCTCATCAACCTGGCTCCACATGGCACTTACTTCATGTGTGGGGAAGAAGTGTCTTGAAATGATGGCCACATGACAGCTGACAAGGTGGAGGTTTGTCCAAGAAGGAATAATTAACTCCCTAATTTATTCTGCCATCAAGCATTTGTGATTTATAAAATCATAAATGTCCAAATCCTCTGCACAGGCAGGGCCACCTAGAGACAGTGTCCCGGGACCATATGCAGATGGCTTTTGAATATCTCCAAGGATGGAGGCTCCACAGCCGCCCTGGGTAAATTGTGCTGGTGCTTGCCCTCACAGTAAAATAGTGTTTTCTGATGTTCATAGGGTACCTTCTGCTTTTCAGTTTGTGTCCATTGCCACTGAAAAGAGCCTGGCTCCATTGTCTTTGCACCCTTCCTTCAGCTATTTACACACATTCATGAGATTCCCCCTCAGACTTTTCTTTAGGCTGAACAGTGCCAGCTCTCTGAACCAATCTTCATTTGAAAAATGCTGCAGTCCCTTTGCTGGAGTTTCTCCAGCATGTCCATATCTCTGTTGTACTGGGAAGACCAGAACTGGGCATACCAGGGCTGGATAGAGGAGAAGGATCACCTCCCACAGACTGCTGGCAGCACACCGCCTAATGCAGGCCAGGATACCATTCACCTTCTTTACCATAAGGTCACATTTCTGGCTCATGTTCACCTTTGTTTCCACCAGCACCAGCAGCATCTTTTCAGCCAAGCTGCTTTCCAGATGGGTGACCTCTGGTATGTATCGGAACCTGGGATTGCTCCTCCACAGGTGCAGGACTTTGCACTTACAGTTGAACTTTATGCAGTTCCTGCTGGCCCTTTTCTGTAAGCCTGTTGAGGTTCCTCTGGAAGGCAGCACTGGTGTATCAGCTACTCCAGTTTTGTGTCTTCTGCAAACTTACTGTGGGCGCACTGTACCGAATCATCCAGGTCTTTAATTGTTTGGTTTTTCCTGGTACTTATAGGGACTCTTTTGCTAATTCTGAATGCTGACAAGGCAGCTGGGCAGCAGACGAAAATGTTACAAATAGCCATCTTTATGAAAGCGTACCCACATTTAACTAGTAACATATTAGTGAAAAGTCAAGTCTGTGAGTCAGACTGGCCAGACCAATCCTAGCAAAAATCTTATCCCCAGGTGGAATAGACAGCTTGTGCAATGGCATGTTTTTAGAACATTTTGTTTGAGACCCTTTTCTTTCATATAGTCTTATTTCAGGCAGGTCTGTGGTCCTTGAGGGTTCATCTGTGCCAACTATGCATTTACTATTCCAATGCAATGGCTCATTCATTATATTCCCTATGGTTTTCAAAATCCTAGTAAACATCAGCTTGAAAAAAGCTCACATATGTCCATCAGTTCAGAATAAGATATTACCTCTTTGGTTTTCCTTATTAACAGCATATTTCTACTATATTGTCATAGGTCATAAATTAACATGTCAGCCTCAGAAAAGGCACATTCTTAAGACACAGCTAGGACATAAATCACTCATTAAGATTAACAGGATTAGGCTGCAGCCTATTGAATAAGACATATTCTCTTCCATGTAGCAGACTGGGAATTTCTTAATGGTTAGTGGCTAGTCTGTAGAGGTATATATATACCTCTAGTCTTAGGGGATTCGTATGTTTAAAAATGGATTTCTAGATCTATGTTTTACAGAGACAATCTATTCAAAGAATTCTGTGTAACTTGATTTATTGAGATGTCACTTTTAAATAAATTTTTATTCCTGAAATAATATCTATCTGTACAAAATCATATGGGAGTCTTTCTCAGTTGTAATCACTGGATGAAAAGAAAAATCCTGGGTCATTAAACTCAATACCCTTTGGCACAGGCAACAATGTAAAATAATTATTTTTCTGTACTAAGACAGTAGATGTATTTATCATCACCATTCTATAAGGAATAAAAAAATCTTTATGTCTGGTACAGTCCATAGATGTTGAAGCAAAACCCCAGACCAAGAAAGATCTAAATTAATATTGCCCTGGGAGAGCCTCTAGGAGTGAACTCTGAGGAACAGCAAACCTGATTACAGTTCTCAAGTAAGAGGAGAGTTTTGCTAGAGAAACTGCACTGAGCTATAGCCAAGATCTGGCTTAGAAATATTTAATGAGGCCAAGCATACTCTGCCTAATATTTTGTAATGCTAGTAATAGTGCCTGTGAATATGCATATGTTTAAAATCAATTTCCTTTAAAGTCAGTGCCGATTTAGTCCCAATGACTGTAATGGGAAAGTGAAGACAAATGTCGGGATTTGCCTTGGTCAAGGCAAATCATAAAGGCTTGTGAGAATGAAGAGATCAAATTTTAAGCAGTAAATTGGGTAGCGACTAGTTTGTAAGAAAATCTTAAAGAAAACACCCCTGTGAGTGATATGAGTGCTACCACGTGAGACTGTTATTAGAGATAGAGCTGAAATAGCTTGTAGTTTAGAGGTATGATATATATATTATTCTGAAAACAAACCAACCAACTTACCTAAAGTACAACTTCAAAGTAGTTTAACTCTTAATTTCTCTCTGTGTCTTCTGCTAAATGATTTTCAAAGCTTTCTAATTTAAAAATTCTTATTATAATTGGTTTAAATGCAGGGTGAAAAATATTCTTTTCTGAGTGTATGGAAGTTTGTTGCTAGAGAATTAGGCTTCTTATTGGATATCAAATCTGACAAATACTGATTGCTCCAGCAAAATGGCTGAGAATGGTATTTTTAGTGCTGGTAAGCTGTCAGGAGGATTCAGTGCTGAAGGTGGTGACTGAGGATGGGATGACTGAAGAGGGCTGAGCTGATCTAACAACTGCTTGCAACAAAAGCTTGTGCTCCTGCTCTTCTCCACCCGCTGGTCCATCCCCTGCTCAGGCAGGTGTTTCTCCTGCTGGCACTCCTACAGGCATGAACCTGGCACTTGACAAGCTAATTCAGTTACATTAAGCTGGTCCTTGTTTTGCTGAGGTGGTGAGCTGAAACTCACTCTCAAGGCTGGGACTTGTTTTGGAATGACAGAGGTGTAGGTCAGGCTTGGCATCCATAATTGTGAGAACCAGACTGTGAGTCTGGTTCTGTCCATCATGAGCAACAGATGGCGAGTCTGTTTCTCCAACAACCCTGTTCTTGTTGGGGCTGTGACAGTACCTTCCTGTTCTCCCTTCTCTGCTCTCGCTTTGTATGGAAGTTCTCGCACATGTTGGATATAGTTGCATACTGTGCCTGGCTCTGCCCTGCTGTCAAGGACCTCATAGTGATCATCAAATGATATATGTGATTTTTTTTTTTAATGATCCTAACAAGAAACTCTGAACTCTCTTGGCCTGGTTTTCTACCTTGATCAACCAGTAGCCCCTCAAACCCATTCTGGGGAGTTAAGTGGCTCAGACAGTTAACCAACAGCTTCAGTGTGTCGTTGAATTGTGTGTTACAGGCTTCAGCAAGTTTTCTTAGCAACCATCACATCCTGAAGAGACAAATGTTAGGCTGTCAGTGTAAGGGAATATGTCATTGCCTTTTAAGACCAGAACAGGCTGCAGTGGTGTGTGTCAGGGTTGCTTAAGCAGCCTGCTCAAATCAGTGGAATGTGGCAGACAGTTGTATATAGCTTTTTATACTGTATGTCAAGCTAAAGTCTCCTTCCTAAAAGGCATGAATACTGCATAGTACCAGAGGCAATACTTAGAAAAGAATAATCACCCAAACTGAAAACATGAAGACAGAGAAAGCAAACAAAGAGAGATGTGGAAACACTAGAAAAAACCAAAACCCTCACCCTTCAGTTGAATCAATGTAACAGAGTATTGGAAAACAGTAAGGTGTAAATGTGACATCTATGCAAAGCCAGAAAGGCTCTGCGAGAAAGAACACTTAAAAAAAGTTGGTGTTTCTTACACTATTGCTGGACTTGGAGCTACAGCTGTCTCTAGCAGTCTGTGTCTAAGTCAGGTTGAATTAGAGTAAAGAATACTGTATTTTCAAGAAAAGCAAAGCAATTGAAATATGCAGGTTCCAAATGAAACTGCAAAAGGAAGCAAAGTCCTTTGGAAGGTTTTTGAATGACATTAACTTAGCAAGCCATGTTCGGTAGGCAGATTTCGTTATCAGAGGCTTGATTTTGATTGGAATTAAAGATCAAAAACAGTGGATTGGGCCTGGGAAAAAACCTAAAAAATACTTAAAAATTTGGGAAAGCCAGAGATAGATATACTGGACTTTGACTAAAGGAATGTGAAAATGGTAATATATAAGGAAGCTATATTTATCAGAGATGCACTATAGAGCAAATGCCTACAAAGTTGTAAAGTTATAACAGGAGTGTGAAATGGGGGAAGTACATGGATCCAAACATGTTCACAACTCAAAAAAATTAAAATAAATGCAAGGTACATTATTGTTTCGCAGGCATATGCAATCAGAACCAGCAAAATTAAATTGGAGCAAGCAGCAAGCACATTGAAAGTGCCTGATGTATATTTAAAAGGATGGTAATGCAAACAGGAATGAAGACAATTCTATATAGAAGCAAAGTGCAGAAGCTGATCAAGGAAAATGTACTACTTCAGTGGAGGGTGGTGGAGCTGTTGTGAGTTATTAACTGGGAGCTAATGCTTGGGTAAATGCCTAATATTGTAGAATATTGGAATACAAAGCATAAATACATAGAAGAAGAACTACTGCAACTGCGGGCTTACAGGGAAGACCTGATTTCTCTTCAGGTATTATATGAACTTGTACTGAAATCTATAAGAAAAAGTGGGTCTGTTTATTTACTGTGAAAAATAAGCCAATAAGAAATCAAAAAAATGGCAAATCCTTGGTTTGCTTAAGGGAATATCTAAAGGTCAGTTGGGCATGAGCAAATGTAAGGGAAAGGTTGAATAATTGAGGATGTCAGGGGAGGTAGAGAGACAAGTATACATGCTTGCAAGCAGTACCTTTAAATGTTGACTTACTCTTCTCTGAGATTGCACAGCCTTTTAAAAACACAATATGGTATGTATTAAATTTGTATTTGCTTAATTTAGAATCCCATAAGTTTTATCTGATGTTGTTCAAACGATTTGTACGAGATTCAAGGTTTCAACATGTATCAAGACCCAGAACTCCACAATGAAATGTCTGGTAGAAAATACTAACATCACTACAAAGCCTGCTAAATGGAGGTTAAAAAGTCTGAAGCAAATCCTGTAGCGCTGGTCCTGTAATGCAGATTTTTTTTTTACAAAGTGAACTGATACTGACTCAATGCTCAATGAGCAGAAAGATAAGATAAAGGCTTTTCGTTCTATCCAAAAGTGCAACAGAAAATACAGCTTGGGAGGATAAAGTCGAAGAGATCAGGATATCTCACATATAGAAGATGCATCTCAGTCATTCTATGGATACAGTGGTTTGTAGATGTAGTTTGCATATATGAGGGCATTTCATGGGCTTTCAAGGCTGCAGCTGGCAGGTAAGTTGTTCCTTGTCCTTATGCGAGCTTCTGTCTTTTGTGCAATTGACTTTAGGACAAGAGGGAACAGCTGCAATTTATTCCTTTGGAAAGAAGAAAATGAAGGAGGAAGAGAAAGAGTAAATTGGATCTGAAAGTAAATTGGAAATGAAGGGTTTTGCTGAGCCACTAATGGAGGGGATTGAAGCTGCAAGTAGATAGAAATCGGGATTGTTCTCTGTTCAGGAATCTGAACACCTAGTACACCTGAAACCCCCTCTAAATACAACGCAATACAGGTAAAGTTGTTATTCGTAAGAATTATGCAGGAATGAAAACTGCCCCATTGCACAATCTTCTATTTTGGGGAAAGAGTAGTGTGAGTATCACATTGTTTTTCTGAGATCTAAGCAGCTAGATGTGGTCTGAGGCAGCCCAAGCCCATGGGACGTGGGTTGTCCCCAGACAGCAGCCATACACTCTGGGAAGTTCTTATGCCCCAAGAGCCTCTTCCAGCTAGCAGCCAAATACAACCACTTCTCTGAGAGGCACAAGACCCAGGCTTCAGAATATTGCCTGTGTTCTTTAATAAGGTGTAACAACATGTTGCTAGCTTGAAAGGTAGTTTCTGATGACAGTAAAGTGACATTATAAATTGTACAAACTGCAGTAAAGCTTCACTCTAAATCCATAGTAGTTATTATTACTGATGTTACTGTTAGTGGCATGGTACAAACAGATATACTTATATCTGTTGTTTTTGTGTGTTTGTGTGTATATGTTTATTCATATATTTACACATATTTTTTATCACCACAAAAGCATGCTAATAAAAGTGTAAATACACCCTGAAAAAGAAAATCTCCCCATAGATACATTTTGCTTTGTCATATAACTTTAGCAAGATCTTTTCCAGAACCCTTAAACACTCTTCAAAATCTCCATGAATTGTTACTTCCAGAGGATGCTGAGGTGCTGTTAACTAGCAGTCACTAAGCCAAAAACTTTGTGGCTTTATGATTTTATTCAGCTGTGCAGAAAATGGCATGCTTCAGCAATTTTTTCTTGCCACAGTCTTGCCTACTGGGAAATTTTGCGCAGTGTTTTTATGCACATGTTTGTATGGGCATGGCTTTTTTGTGTGTCGGTGGAAGAATGCTAGTTCTTCATGATGGAAGACTGCAGCATCAGTAACTGGGGACTTAAATATGAGGAAATATTTTTGGTGTATTTGATTTACAGCCACAACTGTTATTAAATACTTAAAAATGCTCTGCCAGTCAGTCTGATTGCTAAGTGTAGGTATTCAAGTATGGGTATTTGAGGAGTATTTGAGATTATGGGTCTGACTGCTCTGAAAGTGCTCTGCCTCAAGGATTGGATTTATTCACTTTTAAAGATTACTTTTTGGTTTATTACCCCTCAAAAGTTCCCCTGACACACTTATTTAGTATTCTTCTTAGACATACAGCATGGATCAAAAATTAAGGCGTCAAGATATTTTTAAATTGCATCTAGTATTGCAATCCTATATCTTCAAATTAAGAAAGAGAATGTAATCCTCAATAAATAATGTTCATGATAAAAGTCTTAAAACTTATGTATGAGTTTGAAACAGTTTATTCAGCATAAAAAACGTATCTTTAACTGTTACTAGCTCAAACCTTATTTTCACCTTTAAATACAGAGAATAGGTGCGAAACTTACCGTCTCTAAAATGGGCTTGTTTTTTTTTGTTGCTTTGTTTTAAGTACATGATATTGTGAATTGGCAATATTAGAAGCTTAGATGATGGCCAGGCAAAAATCCTGGCACTGTTGTTTGAATTGTCATTCAGTGGGTAGACTTGAAAAGCAAAGTTTTGGAAGTGGAATAGCTTGCAATAAAAAGGTGGTGAATATTTCAAGTGGCTGAATATTGCTGGGAAGAGTTTTAAGTGTGGATTTTATCTATGAAACATCACTAACTTTGGGTTTGTTTGTTTCCACAGGAGCCTAAAGATGTCTCAGGTCGTCATTTCTTCTCTTTTTATGATTTTTTCTCTTGTGAGTGTTGGCAGATATCTCATCTGCTGATGATCTCTTTTATTTAACAAAGCTAGCTGAGAACTATGTAGGAATGTTATTTTTGGATTCCTCCCTCTGTAACTGCTTTCTGTGAGGCTAGATGAACATCAGTGCTGGTGCAATAGACAGGACAAGAATGCATGTCTGGGGAGAAGGAAGTATGATGGACTTGATTGGTATGATTGGTCTACACTTCAGGGGAGCTAAGTTGTGGAGAAGTGGTGTCAGAAGTGGGTTTCTAGATGAGGCTTTTTGCTACAGCTGTGTGCATTAGAAGATCTTTGTGAAAGACAAAGAATAATCATTTCTTAAGAAGGTCTTTCAACTCAAATATGTGTTTCTTCTTTCTAATTTCTGTTTTGACCAGTATAATGAGCCCAAATGTTCCATATTTGTTGACTAAAGTCTCATGCTTTGAAGTTCTTCTTTTTAAACATCTACTTGAGAAGAAACGGGTTGGTTGGGGGAAACGACAAATCTCTGTCTTGTTTTTGTGTGCTTTGTTTTTTTGGTTTGGTTTTTTTTTTTCTTTTCCACAAGTAATAATACTGTGGAAATTGATATTTTGGAAAGATTGGATGGATATACTTCAAGAAAGACACCTCAAGATGGATATAGCTCAAGAAAATGTTACTGCATATCACAGAATCATAGAATAGTTAGGGTTGGAAAGTACCTTAAGATCATCTAGTTCCAACCCACTTGCCATGGGCACACTAGACTATGTACCCAAGATGCTGTTAAACCTGGCCTTGAACACTGCCAGAATTGGAAATTTACTCTACTTTGACCTTGAATCCTTACAGGGAATTGTATCCTTAATTACAGGAAAAGCAAATACTTATCTATTTTCTTAAATAGAGAGATTTTCCTAAATTAGAATTAATTATTTGCTTTTCAGTAGACAAAGAATTTAGAGAAATGCTTTTTACAGTTTTAAAGAAAGTCAATATATTTTAATTCCCCCAGAAGGCTAGAAATGTCAACAGGCATGGAAAATAGAATTCCAGACAGAAATAGTAAGAAATGCTAGAATTATGTGGAAATTGCATATGGTCTGAAAGACTCTTCATGCTGCATTTCATCCAACGCAAATTAAAATGAATGAGATATGGAGCACCTCTGCAAAATATTTTCTGTGAAGTAAATGCTGACAGGTTCCTAATTGGAGTGGTGCAACCTTAATGTGACCGTGATGTTACTGAATATGCCACTAGCACGTGGTAGAGATTTGGTACACCTTTAAAGAAGTCAGGAAAAAGGAAGCCTCTCATTTTTCTCTGTTCTAATTATCTTCGTTCCAGTGGATTAGAAAATGGAAAATGTAGAAGTCAAGCTGAAGATGGTTCAGAGCTCAATCGCCTGCCAAGTTAAGTCTGACAAATGGCAAGTGTGTGTAATTAATACTGTCATCTTTCCCTAGACCAAAGGGCGACTGCAGTAAGTATAGATTGTAATTGTCATCGTTGTCACATAAAATGTGCTATTATTAAGTTCAGGCTGAATTTTATTGCTGAGAATGCTCATAAATTGAATGGTCAGTCATTTAAATTACCAAGTAGAGAGCTCTGTGGTCTGCTCTAAAGCAAAGCTACTTTCTAAGGCAATGTATCTGACTTTAGACCTCTGGAAACTAGCTACATTCCTTAAAGAGATGTTAGACAGGTTGTTACCCATAAGAGAGGATGCTCTGACAGATGTACTGCATTTCGTTCATGTTTTAATCATCCCTACACTCTAATTTGTAATATTTTGTTGAAAGGCAAGTACTGCATATGTTATGTTGGCAACTTAAAAATTAGGAGTTATTATCTTGTTAGTGCAGCAGAGAGATTGAGTGCAGATGGCTTTGAAATATGAATTAATAAAGTGTGGTTGTTTAAGATGAAAAGATGAAAGGGGATGAAAAGGAAGTGGTGTGCTCAAAAGAGAGAATCTTCAGATCAAGGAGTTCCCCAGCAGGATCTGAAGTCTTTCATTCCAGGGGTAAATCACAGGTCATCAGTGGTTTCAAATCTTTTCCTTCTGATGAGTAGGTATGCTAAAATTTTCAGGTAGGCTGACTCAGACCTGTTGTGAAAATAATACTCAGTTGGAATAGGAATGCTTGTTGAAGTGAACAGGACACCGGATAAGAAGGGAACTGCAGCACTTATGGAGTCATAGAATTGTAGAATCATAGAATAGTTAGAGTTGGAAAGGACCTTAAGATCATCTGTTTCCAACCTTTCTGCCATGGGCAGGGACACCTCACACTAAACCATGTCACCCAAGGCTCTGTCCAACCTGGCCTTGAACACCACCAG
>JAOEHY010004416.1:0-12417 GCA_025447955.1 Psilopsiagon aurifrons | reverse complement strand
ACCACCCTTACAGTAAAGAATTTCTTCCTCATATCCAATCTAAACTTCCCCTGTTTAAGTTTGAACCCGTTACCCCTAGTCCGATCAGTAGCAGAATATTTCATCAAAACGGAAGTAGTGGGGTAACATTTTCCCATGAACTAAGGAGCTTTGGTCTATAACATCAAACACAACTCCTTCACACAACAATGATTCTTTGTTCATGAATACACACCTCAAAATGTTTTAACACTATTCCATATTAGGTAAATAAAAAAATAAAAGAGCTTTTGATCTTTGGAAAAATTCAGTAAGAATGTACTTCTACTGCTACTGTGATACTGTAATTCTCCTATTTAGATTTATAGCAGAAAAGCATTAAGTACTGAAACAAAAGAGGTCAGCATTGTTATTTTTATTTCAAAAATACAGAAAGTGAGGCAGAGAAGTGAAGTTCTCTCGTCACACAGCAGGACAAGACAACCCAGGGACAGATTTCAGATGTTATGTGCCACAGCTACGTACCTATTGTAACTAGTAGCAAAAAACCAAAACAAAAGTTGGTGTGTGGCTTGTGTTAATCATAACTCTAAATTACATGGGCCTAATTTCAACTGAATGTCTGATAAGCCACCATTGAGGTTAAAGAAAACCTCTCTCCATTGATACACATACCCAAATACTCACAAATGCTGAATTATGGAGTTATAGCATACAATTATAGTCAAAGACATGACATAATGAGGCAAAACACAAAACTGCTGAACACTTGGGGCTGTATGAGAGGCATCAGTTTTCTGAAGTACAAGTAGCTACATTTCCGCCAATCAATCTGAAGCAAGGTCTATCAAACAAAGGTGTGGGCAACAACACTCCATTATTTCATATCATTTCTGCCCTTTGATGTTAAGAATGGAATTGAGACAAGCAGTTCACATATCTTTCATAAACAAATGCTTATCTTAAAATCAGTTTAAGTATTTGTCCTTATTGTGTACTTTTTACATCAAAAACTGACTGGTCTAATGGTCAAAAAACACCTCTTTACTGATCATTTTTTCTTGTGCTAGCCTTGTCCCTTTACTTTTAGACGTGTTTTATAACTTTCTAGTATTATCTTGACAAGTAAAATCATAAGGTATGATTATATTTTCACTCAGCTTTTGTTTTCCAAGCTAAAGAAAACCTTTTGCTCCAGTGTGTATATTTGATCTTCTGGTTCTCTTTCCTGTTATACTGTGTTGTCAGTTGGCTGGCGTAAGCCAGCTCTGAACTGGGAGCCATTTAACGACTTCGTAACATGCTGTGTTCAATGTAAGTGCTGCAACATGTGTTCTCTTTTAATCAGGTTTTCTTATAGGTTTGTTTGGAGCTTTTTTCTATGCCTTTTTTTGTTTGTTTCTTTGGACAACAAATTCTTTTAATACTTTGAATTTATGTGCTAAGCATTTGTTTTTTATGTCATAGGTGCAAAGTACTGGAAAAGGTCAGCTGGCCAGATGAGCTATAAAGTCAATTTCCCTGTTAATACAGGCAAAATGTATTAGAAACTGCATTCAGAAAGATATGCAGAGCATCCACCCCACCTTTCCCCACTGAAACAGGCCACAAGACATTCAGTAACTATTTTTCATATGACAGTAGAAAACCAAAAGCTAAAACCATAATAACTCCCTGGAAGAAAATGAAAAAAATCAAATGTGTTACTTGTATTGTATGTCTCTGCAATGGTAAGAAATTAGGTAGATTATTTTTTCCCAGATGATCATAAAAAGTAAAATAAGAACTATACTGCAGAAGAAGACAAAGCACTGGAGTATCAAGAGGACAATTTCTTAAATCAGGTTTCTTTTTGGCAGAAGAGGTGTTTCTTGTGTCTGTGTAAAACAAATTCATTGCCTATGAGTGGACGAACAATTGCATTGAAAGCTTGGAAGCATCCTGTTAATGATGGAAAATATCTCTTCATATTTGTGTGTCAGAAAAGGTATTTGCGAGCCACAGTGTAGCAATGTAAATGAAAAAATTGTTTTGGCCAGGTGTTAAATGAAGATTGCGATCAAAGTGCCAGGATAATTGGGAAAAATGTTATTCTTTAGCTTTGCTGAATTCTTGTTTATTTTCAGTAAGAGCCAGGCTTTCAAATCAAATGCCAATAGCACAATGATATTTTAACAAGGTATGCTGACTGATGTATCCTGATTAGCCTACATGTTAACCATGTGTGCAAAGGATTATTCTTCCTTTGGCCAGTGCATGCTCTCATGTGCTGTGCTTAGTCAAAATGCAGTGATAGCTTCTACAATGTATCAGGATGAGAAGATAAAGTATTGAATTTGTTCCCCAGGGCTTCCTTCTCCTTCAGATAAACTCTAAAACCCTTTTGAGTGTGTTGGTTTTGTTGTGGGCATTTTTTTTTCCTTACCTTTCTTGACTTATCCAAAGATAAGGAAAAAGTAAAAAACCAGCTTCTTAATCACACTAATTGTGGTTGTTAAACAAAAAGTTGTTGCGATAAGACCCATTTAATAGGATTGAATGGAGTCCAGCACAGGCATACAACTAAGAGCTACACGATGGAATTAGGGCATAGGAATATTCCTGGCTGGGAATTTAAACCCCAGTTTAAAGGGTTGTTTCTACATAAACTGGTATGGATCATAAAACTTCTCATGATTCTAGCCAAATCCAATGTTCTAAAGTTACATAAATAACCAAAACCCTGAAATCTCTTTTGTATCTCAGCCAACCTGATAAAATTCGCAGACTTCCACAAAAAAGCATTATCTGAATAAAATTATGTTTTTCAGTCAGCTCCCATAGCTCCTGCAGCTATATTGTATCAAGCATAGCTGTAGGGGAAGTGACTAAAACTCCTCTGGTGCAAATGGAGTTACATCTGCTGGCATTAGGACGTAATTTGTCACACTTGTTTATAATCTCAGGAAGCATGCGAGACCTAAATGGTACTAATCTTTCATATGACAGGGAGAAGATGATCAGAATATATTCAGTACCAGTACCACGGCTAAGCCAGTCCTCAGCCCTGGCTTCCAAAATGATCTTGAGCAAGGCTTCGAATACGGGCATGTTGTTCCACCTATTCCTATGCATTCTAAGCCCAGAGTACATTTACTTGGCCATATCTAGGTATGACACCTGTCCAGTTCATGGTGGGAAAATGAACTGATTTTCAGAAGAGGAAAACCAGCAGTAAGCCTCTTTTAAAGGAAATCTGTGTAGAGTTCAAGCTAGGCCTGTAGTATCAGAATACCAACAGAAAAGGACATGCAATGTGCTGGCATCACTGTCAAAAAGATGTCTTTACCTTGCTGCTTCCATTCCCTATGTAAACATGAGGCTGCTGGTACATCAGATGTGGCTGTCACATCCGTACTTGCTGCAGTGCTCTGAGAAGGCAGCTACTCTGCCAGGTCACAAGGGAATGCACAGGAGCTGGTGATGGTTTAGCATTTCCACATATTGTAAAGCTGCTCAGGTTATCACACTACATTGCGGGCTTTCTCAGCCAAGAGGACTTTTTCCTAAAACATGAGTTTGATCTTGGGGGAGTTGTGCCATAGACACATTAGTTGTGCCAATCAGTTGTGTCTGGTTACGGCTGTGTTGCCAGCACACACAGCCAAATGCAACACAGTACTACAGGGCTTCAATCCCATAGCTGCCACAGACACTGGTACAGTCTCATCCTTCAGATCTGTGACTAAACTGCTCACTGTCACACTAGGCAGATCTTGAGCCAGGCCTGCTTAATCTTACTTAGTCCTTGTTACTATTTCATTTTCCAATTGAAAAAAAGCAGAAGGTAGACATATATGTATATACATATATATGTTCATACATATATACTCTCACACTATATTTGGGTTATCTTATGCTAGAGATAAAATTCTGAAGTACTGTTTCTGTATTAACAAAATAGCCAGGGTCACTGTGACCGATCATATTCTTGACTACCTGAACGGTTTGGTCTTATCCTGCCCAACACCATCAGCAATTCCAGATCATCACTGTGCACCAAGTTTGCGTACTGTTAGAAACTGCTGTCTTCCTACCCAAATATCAAGACTCATAATACATTTTCTTCAAGTGCAATCCATTACAGATACTACTAATAATGTAGTGTGGATAGTAGCACCAGTTTGGCCTTGGGCTATATTTACTTTCTACTTTTGCTATTACAGTCACTGATGCTTCTACCTGTTAACAGTGTTAATTGAGCTGTGATTTAATTTTTTATTCTGGGAGGTTATTTTTTTTTTCCCCCATTTTTTTGAGGCTTTCTCTAAGATTTTTGGAAAGGAAGAGAGCTATTTAGGTGTTTGGAGACTGTCAATAACTGCATGTCTGAAGGCCTGAAGAGTAGGTGCTGATATGTTTCAAAAAGACTGGGTGTTTCTGTCATCATCTCTATATGTAGGAATTGGCACAACAGTTGTTAGTGTAGACAGAGATCCTGGATGGGTTGGAAACTAAGATGTGGAGAGAAACAGGATCACTGCATCCATCCTTTGAATCGGGAAGGTGGGATGAGGCAGGCTGTTAGCTGTGGATAATGAATAGACTGTATCCAGATAAATCTATTCTTGTTTATTTTGCAGAAATAGTAGAAGGATGTTGTGTATCTGTTTTAGGCCTGAGTGGTATTTATTGAATACATTCATCTAAGCTGTACAAAAATAATTCAAAAATCATAATACGTTGCTCCTTGAATAAAATAAAAGGTAAATGAGTATGTGGCATGAGGTACGCTCTGCCATGGAACAAAGCTATGGGTAAACAAAAGAGGGCTGAGAATACCCTTAAGTGATCTCCTTGAAAGGTGTTCTTTCTCCATCACTTAGAGGCTGAAAATCATGGGATAATCCTGTATTTAGATTAATTGAAATGGGGGGCCTAGCAATAATTCTTTATCTTTTAAAAATTATAGTATTAACTACTAACATCTCTTGAGAACATTATGTATAACTGATCTTCTCCTTCCTGGGTGAGTGGACTAACAACCAGGACTCTTGCTATTGCTTATGCAAAGTGTGGTATTCTGTGTAAGATGAAGCACTATCCAAGGGAAAGACAGTGGCAGCCTTACTACAGAGTGAAAACATTGAACTGGGTGATGAGAGATTTTTTTTTTTCCTTGCAAAAGGAACCCAGATCACCCTCATTTAGGGAAATAACCAGTAATGAAACAGCTTGTTCAGGAGTGGCAGATTAAAGTCAGACTTTGTTTAAAATGAAAAATTTTGCCTCATAATCTCTCTTTGGATTTTTTTTCCAAATATAAGGGAAGAAAGAAAACAATATTGAGCATCTAACTCAGCTCAGTTTTCTGTTTAGGCACTGCCCCCAGTTTATCTTCATATGCCTTTACTCACACAATGTTCCAGCACTAATCTGCTTTCCCCAGGACATCTTGCATGACAAAGTAAACTGTTACAGTCTTCTGCAAAGTCCTGGCTAGCGACTCTCATAAAGAGATTGCTGTGCCTCAGAGGGGACCAAGAGAATGGGAACACTTTCTGGAAGCGTGTAAGAAGGGGAGCAGGAGGCAGTGGGCTGGAGTGGCCAAAGGCTTGCAGCTGAGACGGCAACAGTATTGCAGCTATTGCTCCTTGCAGAGAGAGATCCCAATGGTAGAGCATAATTGTTTTGTTTTTCTGGGTTTGTCATGCCAGTTGTCAGAATAATTCCTTTGTGCATAGCTGAATGGGATGTATGTACACAGTGCCAGCTCAGACTTCTGATATCCTGAGGGGGCCTTTCCTACTTCGAATTATTTTCCATTGAACAGAGGGTGACTTGAAGATTGGTCCTTATTTCTCCATATGGTAGCTGTTGTTCTCTTCCAGTGTGAAAGTCTGATGAGGATATTAGACCTAGTTGCTCTATACTTGCCTGAAAGTATTTAATTCCCTGTGGTTTTCCTATCAGTGACTGTTGGAGTCATATTCATTGAGAATAATGAACTCTGGTAGAAAAAATGCTTTAACTACACAAAGCAGACTGTATGCTGCTCTCACACACATCAAAGTCTGGGTGACCTTGCTTGGGTGATCTTGACCAGATCGTTGGTGGGTTTTGTTTAAAGAAGACTGGAATATGGGGGTCCTGAATTACCTGTCATGAGATGCAAATAAGTCTTTATATATGTTTCAGAAAAACTGGGGCTCGGAATACAAAATTTTGGTTTGGTTTGGTTTGGCTTTTTTGTTTTCCCTTCTGTTTGGAATCCTTATGGAACATTACTTTTTGTGAAGGATTATTATTCCTCCCCCCCCCGAGCCTTTCTTAAATGAGTTGGCAAGGGAAGATTTACACTTCTCTGTAGGACTGTAGGATTCTGGAGTTTAAATAATGAATGAAAAAATGTCACAGATATATTTAAGAGCAGTGAAACAGTGTTTGCTTAATATAAAGGGTCTGCAGATTTTAAAAAGGGGAAGCCAGGGAACTGCAGGATTGCTAAGTTTGTCTAAACTGGAGGCTTTAAGCATGAAGGAAATGCTTCAGGATTTATACCAGGTAGCCAACTAATGTTGCTTTGACAAAACAAGGGCAAGTGAAAACTGTAGATGTTAAAACAAGTTTTTTTGAGAAAGTCTTTCTTTCTTTCTTTTTTCCTTTTCCGATTCCAGGGTTCTTTCCAGTCCTTAAGCACTTGGCCATTTTTCAGCTTTTCGAATCCCACTCAATTCCCACAAGTGAACAAGTAGTTCTCTCTGTAACATATTCTACCACAAGCCTCATTTCCTCCACTTTTTGTCCTTTTTCTCAGTTCTTTCATGGTTTCACTTGACTTCTTCCCTGAATTCCCTGCGTGGTTGTTCTTTTTGTCTCTTCTTATGAATTTTGCATTTTCAAATCAGTTTGTTTGACTCCCACAGTGGGCCTGATACTAGATGCTTCTTAAAAGTAATTCCTGTTCTGTGTTATTTAACCAGATGCTAAAGCTACCCATTGGTGAAAACATTTTCTTCACTGTACGAAACGAAGACACTATAGGTTTGTGGGTATGTGTGAGTATGCAATTAAAAGCCATTTCCTGTGCTTATTTGGGGAAACTCAATTAAAGAATTACAGACAATCAGGATTTTGGCATCTCATAATTTTGCTTGATTTTACAGTCTTTGTAATCTTAATGTTTCCTTAAATTGAAGCTTGCTTTTTGTGGGAATGTTATAATCTTGTATAAAATGCATGCAGGCAGAAATGCAGAAATACGCAGTGTATAATTATTGTCAAAGAAACTTCAGCTTCTTTAAAGAGGAAAAAACTTTGCAAAGGAAAACAAGATCATGTAAAGATTTAATACATCTCAGAGCCAACACAATTTGCTTTGATACATGATCCTTTTATTTTGCTGCCTTAAAATGTCTCCCCCCTGCCAAAATCATTCGTTACCTTCTTCCTTGGGGAAATATGCAAAGACATGCAGTTATGCTCAGGCCTTTGCACTGGAAGGTTTTTATTTCAATCCTATCAGCCTCTACTCTCGCCAATCATTTTTCTTTTGTTCTCTGTATATCCAGTCTTTCCAGTAATTCACTTGAGCTACAATATCTGAGAAAGACTGAGCACCCCTGTAATTTAAAGGAAAAGATCTTTTGAGGCTGATTTGGTTTCAGGCTGATCTTGTTTCAAGTGAGAGATTAGTTTGCATCCCCAGACAATTAAACGCTCTGACTGAAGATTGTTTATCACCAATTAATCCATACATAAACTACTTTTTTTTTGGCAGAAGACATCAAAACCCAGCAACTGACACTGAATATAGCTTCTTGATGAGGGACAATATAAAGCTCAGCTAGGCAAGCTGATAGCAGTTGCTTGCAGCAGATTGACAAGAAGGTGACAGGCTGTAGGGAGTGACAGAAACCTGGGGTGCAGCACTGTCTGGACTGAAATCATCAGATTCAGTGCCATCAGCTTCAGCAGGGCCAAGATTTCTGTGCAGACAAGGACAGACTGTTTCGAAGTAGCTGGCACCCTCATTGTTATGGCCATAATACAGAGGAAACACTATCTACAACAGACTTGACAAAAGCTTGGCAGGTGGGACTGGCAAGGGTTATTTGCTAGATAAGCAGCCTGTACTGCAGTAGGTCCAAACACCTTCAATGGCAATGAATTTTCTATCAATCAGCCTTGTAGAAAAACATTGTCATTTTTGAAAATCACATGAAAATGAGAGTGGAAAAAGATTAGAAAAGGTGAAAGTGGTGGGTCTTGTTTTCATGATTAAGTTTAGTCTAGTCCTGAGTAAACTTCCTAGTGCAACAGCAGTCTGCATTTCCCTATGGCTGCTGCAGTCTACCTAAGAAGGGAATACTCATTTCCAGAAGTGAAAGTCTCATTTGTACCTCCCTACTATCACACCAATATTGTATACTGTTCTATATATACCGACCATGAAATCAAGAGTGGGGAGGTTTGACGTCAGTTCAGGACACTGGTATCTACTATCTGTGTGAAGTCTGATGTTCTCGTAACAGGATACCACACAAGATCTTACGCTACAGATCTCAGAAGACAAAGACAGGGCTGGTTTATGGCTGGTCTAAGCCAATGGTTTATGGGAAGAGCCAGTAGCATGTTTATTGGGACAGATATTAAACTAAGATTGACATCTTTCATGGAATATCTAACATGTCATCCCACAGTGGAAAAATTACTTCCACTTGTAACCGCAATGATTGTGTCCTTCTGATGAGGGCTTTCAGCTCTAAATGGGAGCAATTAAGATCCTGAATATTATTTTAATGTCAAAAGCTCATTAAAGAGTAATGATAAAACTGTAAGAGATAAAAAAGGAGTCCACTGGGCAACCAAGGCAAAATCTTCTTCTCTGAGAAGAGGGTGGGGAAAATCACTCCTTGTTTCCTTTCTTTTTCTAACTTCCCCCCACAGGAAGGAAGAGAACAAAGGAAGATTTCTTCAGAACCATTTCAGTGTCATTCTGTGGACCTGACCTCCTGGGCAGGCAAACATTTAAAATCTCAAAGATGAGAGGAGACCTTTTGAATTCTCTTCTATTCAACCCTCAAGATTCTAAAAGACAATGTTTTCACTGTTTTTCATGTCTTTAGTCAATCAAATGAGTACAGGTTCTGTAAAACTGTAGTTCTGCCACTGCCTTGTGTAAATAGTGGATAGGATACAAGTAAGTGGGAAGTAGGTTGTCCACAAACTGCCTCTACCAAATTTTGCCACCTGGGCAAAAACCCTCAGGTCCAGCTTGGTTCAAATTGCAAAGACCACCAAGGTCGTGCCCATGGGCACGTGTATGGGCAGAGCCAAGGCATGCACTAGGCTGAATTTCCTGACCAGGGACCTATCCAGCTGGAGAGAAGTCTGGATATGAACCATCATGTACATCATGCAGCTGAGTGAAGATTGAGGTTCCAGTTGTGGAACAAGCTGGAAGAAACTTGTTGCCAAACAATGTTGGTAGAGGTGCAGTGTGCTCCTGTCTGTCACCTGCAAAAAATATTTTGAGATCCCCATGTAAGAAGCGCTGTACACCTGGAATGTATTACAAAAACAAGGCTGCCCAATTCATCATTGCCCAGTTGCAGATTTGGCTAACTACACAAAGCAAATCTCCCTCACTGACTTGTAAGTAGAACTAGACAAAAATTTTTCCATGCAAAATTTTTTTCTAAAAAGGCAATTTCTTTGAAATATGAAGATTTTTCATTTAAACAATTTTCAGTGAAAAAGCCTTCAAGTGTTCTGTTTTGCTAATGTTTAAATCTCTTTTATATTTCTATTTTATATCATAAACTCTAAGCCGACATATATATAAAATGAGAATGTTCTGACAGTTTTGAAAGAAAATGCTCTGATTCTTTTTTGGAATGATTCTTTGAGGGGACATAAGGAATTTGCATCTTCCACAGATCTCTAAATATAAACTTTCGCATTCAGATCTGGGGCAAAAACAAACACTGAAATGTCAGAATTTTATACATGATAGGAATTCTTTTTTTTCCCCCCAGTGCATTCTGCTCAGATTACCCTGCACAGTATGTGCCTTCTTTCCCCAGTCTGCTTTTGTGTTCAAAAAAAAAAATCAATTTGAAAAGACTGAAGAGAGATCTGCTGCTGGCCCCAGCCTGAAGGGGTTCAGAGCACCCATCACTCAGCTTACAGTGCTTGAGTTACAAATTGATACCTGAGTTCAGCAAAGGGAAAGAGCTGGAAAATCACAGCAGAAAAGAGAAAATAAAAAGAAATTGATGTCTCCCTCACTTTAAAAGTCTTTGTAATTTCTGTCAGTAATAATTGACTTTCCTTTCTTCATTTTCTTTTGTGATTGTAAAACAAGACACATGAGATACCACCCTCTCCCAACAATAGTTGTTTGACAATGCTGGCAACTGTTGTTTTGTCTTCCTACATGATGTAAAAACACTCAGCTGTGTTCATTAAGAGCCTGATGTCCTATGCTTGATCTTAAAGAGAACTTCAAGGCAGGTTCATGCTGTCTGAACTTCAGAGAGCTTCCAAATTTAGGTCATTTTAGGAATCTGTCTTCAAGAAGAATTCAGATTCTCTAGTCCCTGGGCTGGCTTTACTTACCCTCTGGAAATCAATTAAAACGTCCCACATTTGGGCTTCAAAGTTCTCTAAGCATCTAACAAGAGACTCCTGTGCTTATGGAAGCACCTTTTCCTGGGAATATGTATGGAGCTTTTAGGCACTTCAGGTAATAATTGTTTTGTTAACGCCAAATCTATTAATCCTTTCTTTTTAATTTTAACTTTGCTGCCTTTCTGCTCATAGGGAACAAATATAATCAGATGCTAAGAAGGAGGTCATTAAACATTTTGCCTCTCTTTGGGATGCAGAAATAAGAAACATTTCTCCATCTCTCACTATATATCTATCCTCCCTTTTACTGTATTCGCAAGTTACTCATTGTAAACAACTCAGGAGTTTGGACTAGAGTGTACCAATGCTTCAGCAGTGAGCTTTGGAATAAGTTTCCCTGAGGAGGAACAATTAGTAATAACTGGGCATGGAACTGGCTGCTCACATTTGGGTGGAACTCAACCAGATAGTCAATAAATACCCTATATCAAGGCTTCGTACCTTGACATAGGCGATCTCTTGAACTTGCCTTTAAAACTTAGTTTCTTAGATCTGACTTTTTTTCTGCCATATGAAATCAAGTCTCACTCTATAGCCAGAAGTGCCTGTGGGCTAATTACAGCTCATTAATTCGTATGAACACAGTGAATGTTCTCATAAAAAGGAGGGAGATTAATTTTAGCAGGTAAGATATGTTGATTTCAGGAGTTTAGAGATGGAAAGAGTTGAACAAATCAAAGACGAATTTCAACAGTAACTATTTTTTTTGTTAGTACCTCCAATCTGAAGTTCAGCGAGGAAATAACTTTCTAGCATTCACAGAGCATTTTTGCCTTCCTGGACAACTGAACCTGTTGTCAGGGTTTCTTCTTGTTTATTTTGTTTCATTTTGCTTTGTTTTATTTTGTTTTATTCTATTCTATTTTATTTTATTTTTTGTTTTGTATTTTATTTTATTTTATTATTTTATTCCACTAGCATACAAGCCAGTCCTGTAAGCCATGCTTACCCAAACACACTATAAACTAAATAAAAATTGCAACACAACCTATATGAAACCTCATGCCTTCCTCTCCAGCCTTGTGAATGGATCAGACTACCATCTTTGCCTCCAGAGGGTTTCTGTAGTTTATCTGTTTTTTTCGTCTCTGCACAGTTATTGCCAGCTTGTTCTCAAATTAGCTTTCCTCATCTAAATTAGAGATACTGTTTTATGTATGGTAGACAAACATTTCTGTTCGTATTTATCACCTCTAGAAGTAGGTCAACCAATGCTGAGAAACAGTACCCTGATATCATAGAGGTGATTTGTTACAGTGCTTTAGAAGCAGTCCAGAATTGCTAGCTGAGCTTTCAGCGAAATGAGGGTAAAATATAGGTCCTGAAGATCTTGCTGAATACTTTGCTTAAATGAGAGTGAGTCAAGCAAAAATTACAGGTCTTCTGCGATACAATGTTGTGTCTTGTGCATGATTTGTCAAAACCATTTGAGTTTAGGCAACAGTTAATCCCTGGTCAGAATGGGGGCGGCTGTCCGGGCTTCAGGGCTGGTTTCTGCCATGGCCTGAGAGAAAAGGAACAGCCGTGGGAGCCAAGTGGCCAAGGACGCATCAGAGAGCCTAGCAGCTGTGCCCAGAGCATGGCCACCAAGGGCAGGGATAGCCCCTGGACACAGGCACTGCCTTGGGGCCAGCATCCCAAAGGCTTTCTCTGAGGGCTGCTGGGCCATGGGGCAGTGGATGTGGCCGAGCATGGGGGACCCGTCCCCCCCATGTCACTGTGACACCACCACACAACGCAGCAGTCACAATGCCCCGGGACAGA
>JAOEHY010004415.1:0-14991 GCA_025447955.1 Psilopsiagon aurifrons | reverse complement strand
GCCGTTTTCTTCCCCCTAAAGCACAGATTACTTTCAGTCCACTTGCACTGCAGCGCAGGGGATTTGCTCGGGAAGGCCTGGAAAGCCCATCTCCTGACAGCCCCGGGAATCAGGGCTGACACCCTACTAATGGAGCGTGGGGCAGGAGGGAGCCAAGACATGACAGCCCCCCCGGCAGGAGCTCTGCTCTTGGTGAGGGGGGGGGCAGGCAGCTGATCACAGCCCTGTCACTTCTCCCCACTCCACTCCTGCTGATCAAACCTGGATCCCCCATCCCTACCCTGCGGCTTTTGAGGTCCTGCCTGTTAATGCCTTCATTAAGGACAGGGGGAAGAATGAGGAGCACAAGGGGATGAGGAATATTATAGGAGATGGGGTACCCCTGCCCTGGCCCACGGATGCAGAAAAGCCTCTGGGTTTGGCACATTAGGGCTCACCAAGAGGCCAGGCTGATTTCTGCTGGCCAAGCTTTCTGCCCCTGGGCTGGGGTTTAGGCTGGGCTCAGCCTTGCTGTGTTTTCCTACCCTCCCGCCCTCTCACTGAACAGATTTGTGCCTCTCTTACCAGTTGATGAATAATTTACAAGCAGCACTTAACGATTAGGGCAGCGTTTTCTCCAACCTCCTCAAACGTTTGCTGCTTCTTACAGCCTTTCTTTCCCCTCTCCCATCACCCACATTCCCCTGACCTGTCAACATCAGGGGTTTACAAGCCAAAGGGCTCTTGTGGGGCTGGGGGAAGGAAATGTTACTTGTTCTTTTTGCCTTCCTGGTGTTTTGTTCCATGTGTGTGCCACCAGCTCCACCACATGAGGCCTAGATGAGTTCGTTGTCTCCCCAAAACACATTGTGGCAGGGTAGAACAGGCAGCAGAGGTGGGGGCAGGATTTCTTGCTTGCCGACAGCATTTGGGATCCTTTGCTAGACCCATTTCCAACCCCTGGGTGGAAATGGGTCCAGAATTACTCCAGAAAGCTTCTTTTGAGGATGATGGGGGCTCCTGTGCCTGCTGAGCAATGTCTTGTGCCCCAGTAAGCTGGCAGGGAACTGGCACAGCACTGCTGAGCCCAGCAGTGCCTGGGGCCTGCAAAGGGCAAGGGGAGAGAGAGGTGAGAAAGATGAGGGTGCTGTGAGAGTGGAGACGTGAAAGCTGAGTATGCTGCAAGTAAAAAGGGTGCTGCAAAGGCTGAGGGTGCTGCAAAGGGGTGAGGGTGCAGTAAAGAATGAAGGTGCTGCAAGGGCCAACGGGTGCTGCAAGGGATGAGGAGGGTGCAGAGAATGGTGATAGTGGAAGATGATACGAATGAAAAAGATGCTGCTAGGGGCAAGGATGCTGCGAGGGGTGAAGATGCTGCTGGGGCTGAGGATGCTACAAGGGCTGAGGATGCTGCAAGGGCTGAGGATGCTGCAAGGGCTGAGGATGCTGCTGGGGCTGAGGATGCTGCTGAGGTTGAGGATGCTGCTGAGGTTGAGGATGCTGCTGGGGCTGAGGATGCTGCTGGGGCTGAGGATGCTGCTGAGGTTGAGGATGCTGCTGAGGTTGAGGATGCTGCTGGGGCTGAGGATGCTGCTGAGGTTGAGGATGCTGCTGGGGCTGAGGATGCTGCACGGCCGAAGGCTGCCGCGCGGCTGAGGTGCTCCAGCCCCATCTAGCGCCAGCCCCGCGGCCCTGCGGAGCGCGGGGTGCCGGGGCTGGGAGCTGCCGGGAAGCAGGCGGGAACCCGGCGCGGCTGCGTTGAGGACGCACCGCTCTGCTCTGCCCCGGGTGAGGTGGACACCATGGGTGCTCCAGCACCCTCGGCACGGGGCTCAGCGCCTGCTTCTCCTGTGTGGGGCTGGGTGGCTGCGACTGCACGGGATACGGGGCAGGGACCTCAGCAGGGAGCCAGAGCAGAGCAAAAGAGAAACTGGCAGCAACCCCCCATTTTCTGTGTGTGTTTTGGGTGTGCGAGTTGGCAGATGTCCTGCCCCAAGCCAGTCCTGGCAGCACGCCTAAACCCTCGGTGAAGAGAGCACTGAAGGGCTCATCCACCCTCTTTTAGTGGTTTCTCAGCCCTTCCTGGTTCTACCTAATGAAGAATGGGGGCTAGGGACATGCTGAAGGCAGTGGGTGCTGAGGGTGATGGGTTCTGAGGTCAATGGGTGCTCTGGGCAGCGGGTGCTGCGCAGCTCTGGCTGCTCTCAGCACGGTGGCTCGGGGTGTTGACGGATTTATGCTCACTGCTGAAGTGCACAGGGCATTTTATCAGTAAATCCAGTCAATCCATGAGCTCAGATGGTAATGGATGGCAATAACCGCCCTTCCCAGGCCAAGGACAAGTCACAGCAGCCCATCACCAGGTTTGTGTGGGGTTTACCCCTATGAAACCACTTGTTTTTCATAGGTAGGGGGTGAAAATGCTTTGAGAGTACTTTGAACATGAGGGTATGGGGGTCCCATGCACAGATTTTGAGTGATATGCTTGGGAAACAGACTCTTCAGGGAGCTGCCAAGTCTCCCGCTGGCACTAGGGGTATTTTGGGGATATTTCTGCACTTCTCCACATCCCCAGCTGCTGGAAATGTGTTCATCCTAAAACACAGATGAGGATGTTTCCCAGGAGAAAACGAACCTGCAAAGACCCAGCAGGAGCCTCGTGGCAACCCCTTTCCCTCACGTTTTAATCACAGGAGGGGGCTTTCTTAGGTCTGTCCCCCATCTGTGGTCACGGGTGAGCAGCGGTGCTGGGGGATGCTCTGCTCCATGCTGGGAGCACAGACCCACCCTGGGAGGTTCTGCTGCCCTCCCTGGCCAGCAGCAGTAGCAGGACATCACTTGGGGACGTCATTTCAGTTGTCCGCATCCCTCCCGAGAGCAGCTCCATGCAGTGGGATGGGGGGAAATTCGTTTTGGCGGAGTCAGGCGCTCTCAGAAGTCATCCGAGCCCATGCCACCCTTCCCAGACACCGGCTTCCTTTTATTTCCCTCTTTCCCCCCCCTTTTTCTTTGAGGAAACTGACCCAGCAGCGACTCGCAGCGGAATCGCGGTCCCTGCTGGTGGCACAACTGCTTTCTGAAGCCTTATCTTGAAGGAGCAGGCGGGCGGGAGGGAGCAGCCGGTTCCACACGGAGCATCTTTCTTCCCTGAGTTATCCAGTGTAATCCAGAGGCTTTTATTTCCTTGTACAACACGGTATCAGCAGCCGGCAGCTGGGCCTGGAGCCGGATAGGGATGGTAATCACCAGCCTGAAAATCAACATTCCAGTTAGGAAGGAAGCAGGAGCTGTGGTGTCTCTATTAAATGGAAAGGTCTCAGATGAAGAGCTTTTCAATGCAATCCAATTAGCTCCTAAATTGAATTGTAATGCTTTGGCTAATATACACCCCCAGCACAGCCCCCCCATGCATGGGAAGGGAGTTCAGCCTTGGTTTAATCAGATAAAGCCCCATTTATTTGCTGCCTTTTGTCGGCTCGTGTGTCCTATGAAGATGTGCGGGGCTAAAACTCTCCTTATTTCCCTTTGGAGACCTGCAAATCCCCCCTGGAGTTGGGATTCAACAGGGAAACACTTGGATTTTGGAAGTAGAGGGGGAAAAAAGCCCCATTTGCAGCACTGATACTTCCACACAGATGATGGCCTGAGGATGGGTTTGGGGACCGGTGTGTTCCCATGGAGGGGTCAGGAGCACTGGGGACCTGGCATCCCCACAGCCCCAGCTGGTACCAGTGAACTAAGGGAATGGTGAGGAATGAAGGCATCCTGACGGTTCCAGGAGCTTTTCTTACAGAAAAGAGGAGAAAATGGGATTTTTCTCCTCTCTGATCTCCCTAAACCGCTGCAGCAATGTATTTTCTCAGATATGTAAATCTGAGCTTATCCCATCTTCATAACAATTATGGAATTGGGCTTAACACTCATCCAGGGACGTGTTATTTGTTGAGCTGGAAGAAGATTGTGTGGCAGGAGAAGCTGATGCGTGCCGGGGCTCAGATGCTCACAAGTGCAATGAGTTGAGGCCATCCTCAGCCTGTCTCCGGGGTGCATTTCTGTCCCCTTCCCTGCCAGGGATGGGGTCAGGCAATGCTATGAGGACACAGAATCCTCTCGCACACCCTATTTCTGGCCATTTTCTCACCTCCTCCTGCAGAGGTTTATTGCTTTACTCCTTGTTGGGATGAATCGATTGCAGCAGTCAAAGTTAATGGGAGACATCAAAGTGTCTCAGAGCAATTTGTTAAGTAAATAGTGAAAAAAGAACTTGGCCTAGGCAAATATGGGAAGGAGGGAGGCAGATCGGGGGGCAGATGAAAGGCTCTAAAGGCAGAGGAAGCTTCAGAGGCCTGGAGATGATGGGGAGGAAAAAAGCAATATTTAGAAATAAACAGTGAGTGCCAGGCGTTTCAAAGCTTCCATCATCTCAGGTGTGAATTCCCAGCTTTCACCCCGGACCCCTGCGGGAAGGAGAGATGCAGTGGTTGGATTTGAGATAGGAGGTACAGGGGGCCCTGCCCCCAGATGCTGCTGTGGGAGTGGGAGCACAGGCAGGAATCTGGGCTGGGGGTTGGTCTGAGCAGCATTAGGCTGGGATTAAAGGCTGGGAATGGATTTCCAGGCTCTGCAGGTGGTGTTTGAGCCTGGAAAAGCAGGGGGGTTGAAGCCAGCACCTTCCAGCACGGGCAGGGGAAGCAGCGAGCCAAGGCCAGACCTGTGCATTATTGATGGGGCAGATAATGGCATGCTTCCCACCGGCTTCTTGATGAAAAATTGATGGCATGGGAGAGGGGCTCCATCGACTTACACTGACTCTTTGTTCCTGAACAAACACCAGAGGAGAGGTGGATGCGGGATGCTGCAGCTGTTGGATGTGTGATGCTGCAGCTGTTGGATGTGGGATGCTGCAGCTGTTGGATGTGGGATGCTGCAGTTGTTGGATGTGGGATGCTGCTGCTGGTGGATGTGGGATGCTGCAGTTGTTGGATGTGGGATGCTGCTGCTGGTGGATGTGGGATGCTGCTGCTGGTGGATGTGGGATGCTGCAGTGGGTGCTAGGCACAGGAGCCTCTGTGGGTACCCTGAAAGGGCTGGAGCAGAGCATGCTTTGTCTTAAAGCACCATCAATTCAATCTCAGGATGAAAGTGAAGTTTAATGAGCAAATTATTCAGGCAATTATTCTCTTCTCAGAAGAATAATTCCCAAGGGAGAACTGAAGCCCAAAGGAAGAGCTGAGGCCCAAAGCCACCCAGCACCTCCAAGATGTAGGGCCTCAGAAGTTAATTGAGCGTTTGAAACATCAGAGGAGCATGTTGGGAGGGGAGAGCATTTCCATGCCTGCATCCAAGGCATGGAAATGAGGGGTTGTCATGGCCAGAGCCTCCTGGTCACCGAGTCACCTCCTTGGGTCTGCGCTGCTGGGTGGAGGAGATAAGACAATGGCGGGATGAAAGTGGGATGGGGAGGATGGGCTGGTGTCTCCAAGGGATTCCTTTAGACAGGCAGCTTTGCTGGCCCCCCTGGAAGCAGCACTGGGACATCTAAGGGATGCTAAAGGGGAATTGATCTCTGCAGAAGGAGCACCAGGGCTGGCTGTCGGCTGCACCCAGAATGCACCCATCTGGGTGGTTTTAGGTGCCGAGCTGCTGCAGGGAGGAGTAGCTACAAGGAGGGTTGTGTTGTAGCAACAGCTACCAGCGTGCCAGGCTGCTGAGATCTCTCTGCCAGCAAAACAGGGCTGGGAATAAAGCATTTCCTCATGCTCCTCTCTAAGTCCATCACAGGGGCAGGATTTGTTCCCTGGGAGAGGCTTGTTTGGGGCAGGCAGAACCTGGCAACCTATGGGCAGGCAGATCTGGACACAGGAGCGGGGTGCTGGGGACTGGGCACCCCAGGAGTAGGGATGATGATGTTCTACCGACCCTTCTCTTCCACTGTGAGTGCTGGGGCAGTGGTGGGGATGGGGGTACGGCTGAAGGGTTCAGCCATGAGAGGATGTGCACCATCCGAGGTGTCCCCATCCTCAGAAGAAGCTCTTCCAGCCTTATCACATCCCCGAAGGGGGACACTTGGAGCACCGCAGCCACTGATGCCAAAGGTTTTGGGGCGGAGTTGGATCCTGACCCCAGAGCAAAGGTGTTTTGCTCCAGGAGAGCTGCTTCCACTGTGGGGAAGGGTCTGAAGGACCATGCTGCCCCTCTTGGAGGGCTTTCCCCACACTGCTCCTTATCCTCACCCTCTGGTGTCTCCTGCCAGCTCCATCAGGATGATGTGTCCCTCCCAGCGGGTGATGCCATGGCCAGCATCCTGCCTGGAAAGCAGCCGATCCCACATGGGATGAGAGCATCACTGGAGGAGCCGAGGTACAGGGACCTCTCTGGTTTTGCCCTCTTGGCTCCTTTTCATCCTCCTTGGCATGCTTTCCTCCTTCCTCTGTTCTCGCCATGTTTCCTCTTCTGACCCATCACTGCCCATCTTCCTCCTCAACCCCTCCATGCTCCCACTGTTCCCTCACCCCCATCCCCACCAGCACTTGCCTTGCCCCCAGCACCCCAAACAGGCTCCTGTCTCCTGAAGAGGGTTCCTTGGCCAAGGCTTTGCTCCTGTTTCACTCCTGGCCGAGGCTGCCCCTGCTCTCTGCTCCACAGGTCCCAGGACACCACTGGGGACCACCCGGAGCTGGTGAGTGCAGGGGATACATGGGGAGCAGGGGGCAATGAGGGGGACAGCAGCATCCGGAAGGCAGGTCCTGGCTCCCATGGGGACCGAAGCCAGACTGCTGTCAGCTCTACGCTGCACATGAGTGAAGCTCTGGGTGGGCAGCAAACATTTGGCTGGAGGGGGCTTTGTCTCAGGTGTGAACCAAGGCGCAGATCAAGCAGCTCTCAGGCAGATGGAAAGAAGGAGCTGAGCCTCTGCCTCCCCCTTCCCTCCCGTTCCCCCTTCCCAAGGCTGAGTGATGCTGCTGCACCCCTGCGGGCCGCTGGCCAAGGCCATCCCCAAGGCTGGAGCTGGGGCCAGGGGAGCTGCAGGCGAGCAGCTGCACCCAGTCAAGGACCCGCTGCTGGGATGCTTCTCAGTGCAGCACAGAGGGATTCAGGAGGGGAAAACCTTCCTTAGGGAATGATGACCCCCCCAGCATCACCTGGCACAGTGTTCTCCAACCACATGGGTGATAAAAACCCCCTAGGCTCATTGTGTAAAACACACTTCCTCCCATTGTTCTTCACCGCCTTTAAAGACCTACAAAGCCCCATAAGGCTTTGAGGGTGACCCCCAGCTCCAGCACTGCTTCCCCCCTACACAATATCCTTTTGGAGAGTTGTTTTTCCCCCAGATGGATGGTAGGAAGAGATGGGGAAATGGAGGGGGATCTGTTGGTTGATGGGAGTAGTGAGTGTGCGGAGTGGTGAAGGTTTGCAGGAGCAGGAGAGAAGAATGAATGGGTGGAGAAGAGAAGGGTGGGTGGATGGATGAATGGTTAGAGAAGGATGCATGATTGGAGAAGGAAGGATGAAGATGAGAAAGATGAATGGGTGGATGGATGGATGGATGGAGGGATGGATGGATGGGTGGATGGATGGATGGATGGGAATGAGAAGGCTGGCTGGTTGCAAGAGGAAGGGGAACCCTGGCTGCTCCATGGTGGATCTGATGATCCTCAAGACCCACCTCTTGGTGCTGGGCTCTTGGTGCTGGGCAAGCCCTGCCTGGCAGTAGCTCTGCTCCGTGCTGGCAGGAGGAGAGCAGCTACCGCCTGGCACTGAAGCGGATGGCAGGGGACATGCTGTCCCTGCGCCACCAGGTCACCAGCCTGGAGGTGGAGAACAGGCACCTGCGGCACAGCCTGGCCTCGCGGGACGAGCTGGGCCACGAGCTGCTCATGGATGGGGACACGGATGTCATGACCCGGGAGGAGCTGCTGGAGAGGATGGGTGCGTGGTGGGGATGGGGACCCCTGTCCTGGCGCTCCGGCCCCTGCTCGGGCACTGAGGACCTGGCGCCGGCTGTTGCAGCCACCCTCAAGCACCAGCTGGTGGCCGGTGCAGCGGAGGTGAGGAGGATGAAGGACCGTGTCCAGCAGCTGCAGAATGAGCTGATCCGGGTACGACACTGCAGGCTGCCTGGGTCAGAGTGGGGCGGAGGAGCAGGGGGGCAGCAGGGAGAGCATCACCCCAATACCCTTGGCCTGAGAGGCTCAGGACCCCCACCATGGGGCTCTCCGGGCCCAACAAGTGATGCCCCAAGGCTTGAGGCTCAGCACAGGGTCTCTGGGAGCTTTTCCCCTTCCTCTCCTCCCAGAAGAACGACCGGGAGAAGGAGCTGGTGCTGCTGCAGAGAGCCCACCGACAGCAGCAAACTGCACTGAGGAGGTGCCAGGAGAAGGTGGCCAAGATGAAAGGCTTGGAGGAGGCGGTGCGGCAGCAGGAGAAGGTGAGTGTGGGGCATGAGGCTGGGGTGAGAAGGACAGAGTGGGGACACGGTGTTCTGTGGAGTAGATGGGACCCTGTGGCTGCAGTGATGTGATGGTCACCGCAGCTTTGCATTGAGCTGGTGACATGGGGCTGGCTCTGCTCCTTCCTGCAGGTGATGGAGGTGATGGAGCGGGCGCTGCAGGAGAAGCTTGCTGGGACAGGCAGGAGCACTGGGAAGCTGACGGGTGGGTGCAAGAGGGGATGGGACCCTCAGCTGGGGCGTGGGTGACCATCCCCTTCTGATGGATGGCACCATGGGATGGTCTGCGGTGGGCGATCAGCATTGATGCTGAGCCCTCCACATCCATCCCTGTGCTCCTATCCCCATCTCTGTATGAAGGGGGCGTAAGACACATCCCAGTGTCCCCCCCCACCCCATCCCACAGGTGAAGGCCCCTCCAGGGAGGTGTACACCGTGCTGCTGGCTGAGAACTGCAGGCTGCGGGAGGAGCTGGCGAGGGCCCCCCATCACTTGCCCCCCATTGCCCCACAGCCCCCAGCCTTGCCGGTGAGAGCAGAGAGGGGGCACAGGACTGGGGTGGGGGCCGAGCCATGGCACCCCACAATGGGGGCATCGCCCGGGTTGTGTCTGCATGGGTTGACAGCCACCCCTACGAGCAGGGGGTGGGAAGTGGGAATGTGGCATTGCCTCTCTCCACTCCTGTTCATCGCAGGGTGGATTTGGTGGCAAGGAGAAGCTGTCCCTGCTGGCCAGGCTGGAGGAGGCACAGGCCCGCGGGAGGGTGCTGCAGAAGCAGGTGGGTATCACCCACACCATGCAGGGGGCTCTGGGTGTCGGTCTGGGGGGGGTGTCTGTGTGCCCCACTCCTGGGGTGAAACCAGCCTGGTTTGGGTCTGTCCCAGCTGGAGGAGGCAGCGCGGAGCTGGGGACGGGAGAAGCAGGAGCTGAGCACTCGGCTGCTGGAGTGGGAGCATGGCTTCCCCCACGTCCGCCCCACGGTGAGCACCGGGCCGACCAGGGACAGCTCACATGGGGGGAAGCAGAGCCACCCCTCTGCCCGCACAGACATGGGGGGAGAGCAGGGGGGTCTGCATCATCCCACATCAGGGGGGGTTGCCTTGGACAAGAGGGTGGACCCTAGGGCTGAGCCCCCACCCCATCACCCCTGGGTACCCCAGACCCTCTTATTGCAGCCCCCTCACCACACAGAGGCTCCCCCAAGAGGGATTCGCGTCTCCCCAAGAGCTCCCCCCTTTCCCCCTCAGATCCTGCCGGTGATGTCCAGGGCTCGGCTGAGGAGCCCCCATCTCCTGCCCCCCCTGCCCTAATCCAGCCGGAGACACCAGGACACCAAATGCTGGCCAGAAAGGAGCCGGTGCTTTTCCATATGGAGAAATCACAGAGCAAATCAGAGGCGAAGCAGAGCATCAGGAGGAGTGTAGCCACGGGGACCACCCTGGGGACCCCTGAGCAGCAAGGGGGGTGCAGCAGCACCCACCCACCCCACAGCGCCGTGGGGCAGCAGCAGGGTTGGGGTTGTTCTGGTTTATCTCCCCCATTGGCGTAAGCACAGCCTTGAGCGCGCTGGAGCGAAGGCAGGGATGCAGCAGCCAAGGCTGCGGCCGTGAAAGCGTCCCAGCCGTCCCCCAAACCCCAGCCCTGGGCTGGAGTCAGCCTGGAAGGAGATGAAATGGATGTTCCCAGGATCCAGCTCCTCACAGCAGGGACTCGAGTGGCCGCAAGGTCAAGTAGATGGGTTTGTCCGGGATCAGGATGAGGTCGAACTTGGTCCCAACTTCCACTGCTCGCATGGTCTCGATCTTGAAGTTCTCCAAGATCTGGGATGGGGGAGAACAGAGCCGATGGAGGAGCAAAGCACTGCTGGTACTGACCCCCATGTGCCTCCTCAGCTGCCGCCGTGTCCCAGCAGCGGGATGCTCACCTGCATGAGGAAGATCTGCATCTCCAGCTCTGCGATGCGGCGCCCCAGGCACTGCCGGGGGCCGAAACCAAAGCCCAGCCCCTTGAAGTGCTTGGGGTCAGCCCCCAGCCAGCGCTGCGGGATGAACTGCTCCGGCTTCGGGAACACCTCAGGATCCCGGCCCATGGCATAGAGACCAACCTGCACAAGCGTCTGCAGGGAGGGAGGATCAGCCCCATGGGTCTGGGCTCCCCATAGTGCTTCACTGGTGCTTGGGGTGCAGGGATGCAGCCCCAGTGGATGCCACCCATCCATGATCAGGGTCCCTCCTCCACCCATCCAGAGCCCCGTGCGGAGCGGGTTGGGGTGAGGAGGGACCCGGTGCTCACCTTGGGAGGGATGCGGTAGTCCTGGAGGATGACCTCCTGTGTGGTGTAGCGCTGCAGGGTCACTGCCACGGGGTGCAGCCTGGGTGGGGGGACAGGTCCCATGCACCTCAGTCTGGGTACAACCCACCCTGCCCATGTCCCCCCCCACTCCACAGCACCCCAGCAGTGGGGCTGGGGTGTTTGCTGCCATCCCCCTCACCTGAGCGTCTCCTTGATGGCAGCTTTGAGCAGCCGGATGCTCTTGAGCATCTTCACCCTGTCCCCATCCGCCTCTCGCTTGGCAGCCAGGACCTCTGCCCGCAGCTGCTCCTGCACCGCCGGGGCCCGCGCCAGCTCGAACATGGCCCATTGCAGCGTCATGGAGGTCTGGAGTGGGGCAGGGAGGGAGCTCAGCACCGGCCAGGCCCCGCTCCCTGCCAGGCACCCTGTGCACCCCTCACCGTGTCCACCCCGCCCGCCATCATTTCGGTGATGCTGGCCTTGATGTCGTCCAGGGGCAGCTTGTCCTGCAGGATGAGGCTGCAGAGGATGCCCATGTACTCCGTGGTGCTCTTGCGATGCAGGCGCAGGTCCCGATACACGTTGTGAATGCATCTGTCCGCTGAGGAGAGACACAGACGTGGTCTTCCTCCCCCGGGGCCATGGTGGAGGAGGAAGGCATCAGGTGTACGTCATTGCCCCATGACGGTGGCTTTCCCATGGTCCCTGCTGCAGGACAGAGCAGTGGCTGTTGGGGCACAGAGGGTGATGCGTGAGGGTGCACAGGGGGTACACCCTACCAGGGGGCTGTCCCAGGTGCCCAAAGCTCTCTGAGGCCACAAGCTTCTCTGAGGGAGGTGCTACCCTCAATGTGATGCCCTTCCATTGCTCCTACATGGTTCTATATCCCACAAGCTCCAGATGTGGAAAAGCCTTCCTGAGCTTGGCAGCCTTGTGCTGGGCAGTTGGACCCAGGAGAAGGACCCTGCGCTGGTGAGATGATGCTGCACTATGGAGCCAAGACCTCAATGGGTCTTTGAGTGGCACAGGAGGAGCACTCACCCTGGGAGAAGATGGCATCCCAGGCCCACACGTGGTCCCTCCACGTCTTGGCATTGAGGTGGCGCAGGAGGGCCGGCGGCAGGTAGAGCATGGGGGACGTGGTGTGGAACATGAGGGCCACGGCGTCGATGAAGCGCTGCGCCTCAGGGTCCACAAAGTCCTGCAGCAGCCCCAGGCGCTCCCCATACAGCACATGGCACACGGCTGCAAGCACAGCACCTCTGAGGGGACCCAGCCCTGTCCCCTCCACCCTCCCAGGGCCTTCCCGTCGCTATGGGGACCTCCTGCTCCCTCCGAGCATCAGGGTGCAGTGAAGGCATCCCTTGGTGGGCAGGGCTGGCTGCCAGTTGCTGACCAGCAGGTGATAAACCAGTGCTTTAGCAGCAGTGCTGAGTTGTTCTCTACTTGCCTGCAGAGGACACCCCTCCAGACCCTGCAGCAAAAGCTTGTTTCATCGCTGAGGATGAAGGTGGAGGAAATGTGGTGCATTGGCCACCTCCTGCTAAAGGGCGTTTTGGGGCATGGGGGGGATGCCTTGCCACTGACACTCACACTCCAGGGCAAAGCGGAAGAGCTCATGGGTGAAGTCGGCTGTCCAGTATTCCCGGCCGCTCTTCCCAATCTGGGCCCGTGCTCGCCGGATGAAGTCCTCTCCCACCTGGCTCAGCAGTGGCACGAACCCCTCCACCACCTGCGGTGACAGCACCTCCTTGTTGAGCATCAGCCGGTCCGAGCGCCAGGCTTCCCCTGTCCTGCGGGATGCCAAAGGGAGGGTCAGAGGTGTCCACCCCACCACCACCACCGGCAAACATCCCCATTGCTCCCCTGGTGCTCCCGGTGCTCCCCCCAGCCGTGTGCTGGGGGTGCCCACTCACTTGAGGAGCACGCCATAGGGCTTGTTGCGGTAGTCACGATAAGCCACCCATGGGGGCACGCTGAAGCGCTCCGGCAGCGTCCCCTCTGCCTGGAAGAGGGTGGCAGCATCCTGGGGGGTGATGATGTTCACACTCTCGTAGACACCCAGCTTCTCCCTGAAGGGATGAGGAGTGGGGTCAGCCCCATGCACTGACCCCCGTCTATGATTCCCCCCAGCCCTTTACCACCCCGGATCAACCACCTTCACCCAGCACCCATAAATCAAGCACTGTGGCCCTCACATCCCATCAAATCCCACCTGCGGGTCACATCCCAGGGGATGCAACAGCTCAGCACCAGGATCAGGTACCCCTGGGCTCAGACAGGCAAAGCAGGAGGGTGTTGGAGCCAAACCCCCCACCCTTCCTGAGATTATCAGCTCCAGACACCACGCAAATCCAGGGAAGACGCAGAATCCCTCCTCCCAACATCCCGCATCTTCAATGCACGGGTCTCTCCTCTCCCTCTTGCAGCATCAAGCCTGGCCAGCACAGAGCAAGCCAGGATGCTCCAGCAGCTCAACCACTCTCTAGCCTGGAGCAGGGCAGGGGACAGCAGAGCAGGCTGCCGGAGCCCGAAGCGGGGCAGATGCCGGAGTCAGGAGCTGCCTCACCTGTAAATGGGCCCGAACTGCTGGAACTTGCGAGCCATGATGTGGTGCAGGTTGTGCAAGCCGCCCTCCTGCCAGAAGCGGTAGAGGTTGAGCCAGCCGGCCCTCCAGTCCCCGGGCAGCTTGTTGAAGGGACGAGGGGTGGGCACGGCGGGGGTGACGGCCCCCCCGGCCCAGCGGGACAGGACCGGGGCGCATCCCCGCAGCGTGCCGGGCTTGGGAGCAGCGCGGAAGAGCATGGGAGCGGAGCGGGACGGAGCGGGGCTGCTCTGCGCTTATCTCCTGCTTGGCCTCTCCCAAGGATTGATGCTCTCTCCCGCCTCCCGTCACGTCCCGGCCCAGGAACGGGGACGGGCGCAGGGCGTTTCGCCCCGGCAAGGAGGCAGATAAAGGGCAGGGGCAGCCAAAGGGAACTGGGGAGCATCACCCCCCGCCCCAGCCTTGCCGTGCCCGGCTCTTGAGTGGCGTGGGGTGACATGGGGGGACGTGCCACCTCTCAAAGGAAACCCCAGCCTGCAAGGGGAGAGGTGTTTTGTCTGCAGAGTAAATGACAGCAGTGATCTAGGGGACAAAAGGCAGAATAAAGCTTGGCCAGAATGAGTCACAGACTTGGGGACAGCCTGGATATTGCTGGGGGGGTCTCGTCTCCACCCTCCCTGCAACACGGGGTTCTGGGGGAGGCAGGTCCCCAATTCCCAGGCTCTCCTGCCCCAGAGCATCAGCAGGAGCCCCAAACACCCCCACCCCTGCCAGGAGGGAAGGGCTTTTTGGGGTGTCATGGCCTCTCCCAAGCTTGGAGGGAGACAATGTCCCTTGTTCCCAGCCGCAGTAACACCCACTGGCAACCAGATAGGGCGTGGGAGAGATAATGAGGCCGGGGAGTGAACTGGGGCACCTGGGCCTTTCTGGGCCATTCCTTTGGGGTGTCCCTGGGGTCTTTGGGGTGTCCCTGGAGGGGATGGGAGGATTCCAGGCAGGTCCCTGGACATTCCCTGGGCTGACCGGGGGGGGGCCATGGGACAACATCCCACGGCCTTTCTCTTTCCCCGGGAACCGGGAGGAGGAGGGAGGCAGCAGCGGGGACGGGGCCGCTGCCCCGGGGATGCTGGGCCGGACTGCGCGGCGGCTGCAACACCAGCGGTGGCCACCGGGGGGCGCGTCTGCCCCGTGTGCTGCCGCAGGGCCAGCCCCGAACCGGCGCGGTCCCCTCCTGCCCGTGCCCGTGTCCCCCGCCAGGCACCGGCTCTGCCCCCTCCTGTCCCGATTGCCACTGTCAATATGAAGGCCCCCGCGCTGGGTGAGCACCCACCAGTTCACACGTGGTGCCGCAGAGTCACTCCCCGTGTCCTTCACCCTGCACCATCCCTGTCCTGGCGGCACCTACTGCCTCCTTTCTGGCCACAGGAATGGGGTCAGTCCAATGGGGCCCCCTTTGTGCTCCTATAAACACAGCTACGGGCTTAATGGACATGGAGGGGCACACGGCCTTAGGGCTGAGCCATGGAGCCCCATCAGCCACCATCCACAGCTGCAGGAGGTGACAATCACCCACTGTCACCTCCACCCCCCTCTTTCCACCACTCCCCAAGCATCTGGAGCCAGCTCATGGGCTCCATCACACCCTGCGGGGGGGCTCTGCCTTCCTCCCTCTGTGCCCCCCACCCCGTGAGGCCTCCAAACGTGGGGGCACCCCCCCCCCCCCCCC
>JAOEHY010004414.1:7334-19542 GCA_025447955.1 Psilopsiagon aurifrons | reverse complement strand
TAGGGATGCTGGGAAGGGACTCTTCATTAGGGACTGTAGTGATAGGACAAGGAGTAATGGGTTCAAACTTAAACAGGAGAAGTTTAGGCTGGATGCCAGGAGGAAGTTCTTTACTGTAAGGGTGGTGAGGCACTGGAATGGGTTGCCCAGGAAAGTTGTGAATGCTCCCTTCCTGGTGCTGTTCAAGGCCGGGTTGACATAGCCTGGGTGGCATGGTTTAGTGGGAGGTGTCCCTGCCCATGGCAGGAGTGTTGGAAATAGATGATCTTCAGGTCCTTTTCAGCCCTAACTATTCTATGATTCTATGATGCTGTGAACAATATTTCATTTGATGCTCTTATCTTCAGTTACAATATGAACTCTTGGATTAGAAAAATCCTATGTCATATCTGCATCTGTTTGCACGTTATAAGCATCTAGATGGAATTCAAGAAGAGTTCATCTCCAGACCAGCTGTACTCTGCTGGAGTAGGTGGGACTTTTACCACTGGTAGAGTGGGTGGGCGAAGCAGTGTAGATCTTGGTGCTTCAGAAAATCTTCTCCACCAGTGCAAATAACTCAACAGCTCACTTTGGCAATGGTCAAGTATATTTTACTTTTGCCCTTGTCACGTTGTAGGGAGTTTTGCTGTTGACTGAATCCAGGATTAAATGTTGCGTTTTTAGAGATCTCAGATTTAGCTCCTGTTATCAGAGCACAGGGAGAGTCTCCTTCTGCAAAATCTGCAACTTCTATGTGTGCCAGATCATCTTAATCTGCTGAGACACAGAGTCTGCTGCAGCCTGTGGCTAGAGAACCTGTATCCTAGGGTCAAATCAGAGGTCACTTTTCCAACTGCTAGTTGAAAAATCACTACAGCTGGACAAATATTGCAAAAAGCATTTATCTAAGAGAGGCCATGTGTTTGCTTCAGTGATACTTGCTTTCTGCAAACATTCATGTAAGCAACCTTTTGTTTGCACAGTAAAATAAAGTATTGCAAAGATCAGATGCTAACTATGTTCACTTGGCTAGTTTGAAAGGTCCTTGAAAGGTCTGGACTGTGGAGCTTACATATGGACTAACATTATCATGAAGCTTCCTTTACCATCAGAAATAGAAAAGGAAATCTCAGAGTATTGTGGGATTTGTGGTGGAATTATGACAGCTGATAACTAGATTTAATATCTTTATGCTTTCTGATCTTTGTAAAATTGAGATAATACTTTCTTACCACAAAAGGGCTGAATACAAGGATGAGATCATCGGAGATAAATGGAGGCTCTCAGCTTTTGAGTTAGCAAAGTCTACGTAATAGGTAGAGAGACTAAAATGTGCATCATTTAATGGCTACGTCGGTTAATGGTTAAATTGTTCATAGAATGAAAGCGAGTAATTTTGAACAAAATAGGGTTTTCCAGCATCAGGTTACAGTGCTAGTGTCCAGAAGAGTGGACAAGCCCACTTACTATATGACACTCACAACCACATCTTCACCTTATCCCCAGAAAATTCCATCCCCTTCTACCTATGGGTGATTTTTCTGCTATCACCTCACATCTTACTCTCTATCACCATTTTACAGAGAAAACCAAATCCTACCTGTCTTTGCCACTTCTTTGCATTTTGAGCAGTTCTTGCATTTTCTACAGTGTGCATTGTGCAGGGATGAGTGCCTGTTAACCTGCTCGTTTTTATCTCTGTCTCCACACATGTGGTCTCCTTCTTCTTCTCTAACAGTTTGTGTCCCCTGATGTGCACACTTGACTTCCCATCCCCCTCTCCAGTGGGTCACTGAACCATGAACAAGCCCCCACCTCTGCTCCCAGCAGCACTCCACGTCTCACCTCTCACCATTACTCCATCTGTATCCATTTATCACCACTTTCCAACTTGTCTAACCTCAGTTACTGAGCCATTCTTTTTTGTAGCCAATTGAGGATTTCACTATCAATGCCAGACATATTAACCCTGAGTCTTTCATGCAGTATTGCATGGAGAAAACTGAAAGGAAAAAAAGCCTTGTGGAAGTCCAAGTCAATTATGTCTGCTGCTTCAGCCCTGTCAATTCTCATCGCCACCTCCACTCCAAGGAGTTAATCATATTTGCTGAGGATGACCTACTCTTCGCAAATGGATTTTGCTGACTGCCCTTGCTTAGCTGCAATCTTTCCCAATACTAGGGGATATAGTATAATAATTCTCATAATTGTCATCCCTCCAGCCAACTGTCCCTTATACCATTACTTTTGTCACCAAGAGAAACTTGAGAATGTTTTTTCCCCCTAAAGTCCTCGTCCAAAATGACAGTCCCTATAATAGGCACAAACACACAGAGCAAGGTGACGGCTGATGAGCTGCTTGACTCCAGAGAGGAAGAGTGGAGGGAATTTGGGGGCAGGGTGAGTGAGAAGATGCTCAGTCATGTCTCCGCTGCAGGTCAGGAGCTGGGCTCAGAGCTGGGTTCTCTGATGTCCTTGAGCCTTGTGGCTCTGACTATTTTTATCTTGGAAGAAGCCCTAGCAGCCTCTCTGCAACGGTGTCCTTCAATACAGGAGCAAAAGGTACACAGCTATATGTATAACATTGGGGTATTTCTGTTAACAAAGGCTAATCAAGCAGCAGATTGGAAAAGCAGAACTGACTCATATGATGAATGTACAGTGGGGCAGAGGGTGATGGGATGTAATGAAATATATCAATTCAAGTCATAATAAAAAAAATGAACTGAAGACTTGACAGGGAGGGTGGAATCTACCTCAGCTAGTGTGAATTGTCTGCTCTTGTGCCTATAGGCTGGGCTGCTCCTGGCACCAAGGAAAGGAGATATGTGTCTCCAAAGGATGATCCACCACCTGCCACAGGCACAGAGCTTGAGGTGACCTGTCCTCTAAAGGGGTGTTTCTTTCTTTTTTGATGAAGATGAAGCTTTGGTGGCTGATTTTTAGAATTCTCGTGTTAGAAGTTGGTGGTGAGGCTTTTTTAATTATAGGGTTTGATGTAGTTAAATGCTCCCCCTGGCTTTCTAAGAACAGCTTAAATATCCCTTCCCCTTTCTCTCCCATAGCAACCTGCAGGACATGATCTGATTTCCAAGGCTTCTCAAGGGAAGAAAATAATTTTACCTATGGATTACAATAGTAGCATCAGGGAAGTTGCTAGGCTGGGCCTTATATTATTAGTCCCAGGTTACCCATAGTACCAGACTGTGGACTGGCTCTTAAAGGTCTTTTCCAACCTAAATAATTCCATGATTCCATGAATTCCTATGTTGTAACAGGGGGAAGAAGTATGCACAGGAGCTAAGCTTACTCTGTGCAAGGGTAGAGAACAGGGTGTTGAAAGAAGGAAGCAGAAAGAGACCAGATGGTAGAAGACTGGACTGTGAGATTGTCAGTAGCAAAGAAAATGTGGAAGGTGCAAAAGTTGAGCCATGTCATAAGCAGGTCTAGGAAGAGCATATGTCAGGATTGTAGTGATAGGACGAGGGATAATGGGTTCAAACTTAAACAGGGGAAGTTTAGGTTGGATATGAGGAAGAAATTATTTACTGTGAGGTGGTGAGGCACTGGAATGGGCTGCCCAGGGAAGTTGTGAATGCTCCATCCCTGGTGCTGTTCAAGGCCAGATTGGACATAGCCTTGGGTGACATAGTTTAGTGGGAGGTGTCCCTGCCCATGGCATGGGGGTTGGAACTGGATGATCTTCAGGTCCTTTCCAACCCTAACTATTCTATGATTCTATGATTCTATGACATGGCCTTGGGGAGCAAGTACATGTACTCACCATCCAGCAAACTCTACAATCAGCCTGCACCACAGCTCTTACAATTAGCCTCTTATGTATAATTGAATACCTGAATCATGGATTGTCATGTTGAAAAGACCTGAAGTTACTGCTGTATAAATAGACACCAGGTGCAGGTCATTTTTTTAGGCTACAGCCTAAAAGGTAGGGGGGGTAAAATTATTATCCATAGTTATTTCTTAGAACTGTGGACAAAGACAAGTTACAGTACAGTCAGCAGGAACAGTGCTTCGAGAAGTCCTGCACATCAAGGGAAATAGATCTTAACCAAAAAATCACAATCAAAAAACCAAACCAGTCCTCAACATAATCCCTGCAAAGTAGCTTTACACACCTTTGTCTTCAATGGGAAGCATTTTTGTATCAAAGAAGTAATCTTGACTATAAAGACTGTTAAGCGTCACTTCTTGTTAGTTAGCCATGAAGTTGTCCTCAATATGTGCAGATACTGCAAGTACCACGTAAAAGTCACTCCACTCGCACAACTTCTGTTGTATATCTGGACCTGCATCTAATTGTTGCATTATGAGAGGAGCAGCATGATAATGAGATTCTCATTGTAAAATGAGGAAAGGTTCACTGTAATTCACAGGATCAGACACAAATAGGATGTACTCTAATTCTACTGAAAATGGCATGGATCCACTTGTGCCATGGTAACCAAGAAACTGAGACTGCAATAGATCTTCACAGGGTGTGTGAAATTTGGGCTTCACAGCTTCCCTATCCTTATTTATACAAATTAGGAGGTTTTGTGTGAAAAAAATTTGTGCTGTTTTGATATATACTCATATACACCTCCTCTTTCCCACTCCTAGTCACTGACTTCTAAGTAATTTTATTTTCTTTCTCTCCTTTTCCCCCTCATTTCTCCATCTGTGTGTAGTAGTTAAACGTAGAAGCCATATGGAGTCTGTGTTGCATTCCTTGTGTTTTCACAGCAGACTGTTATTGTAAGAGAAGCTTCCATGAAGAGCCAGAGACCATGCACTGCATTAGCATCTGAGCAGGCAGTGTAAAAAATCAGATCTGATTCTGCCTGTGGAAGATAAATGAGCCAGAGTCCCCAGTGCCCAAGATTTGGTCATCTCTTTATGAGCTCTGAAGTACCTATTAGCAGCTTTGATGAGTGCTAGGGGAGATGAAGTCTACCTTGAACAATGTTAGAAAGCTGAATCAAATCACTCGAAAACTCCCAGAGGGAGAAACAGCCTGAACTGGTTATAGGTACTGTATCCTTCTCCTCTATTGCCTATAAGGTTTATATGAACACTCTGATGGTGGGGGAGAAACTAAGCATTGTTTTCAGCAAAATCTCCCAAGAATTTTCTCATATGTAGCATAGCTGCTTCTCCAGAAATGTTATGTCAGTTTTGCTGAAGCTTTTATCTCTGCTCTGTGTCTTTTCTTCCCCAGAGATGCCACCTGCTAAGATGAAGCAGGTGAAAATGAACTTTCCATTGCATGTGTTCATTGGGTCTGCCAAGGCCTGTTCAATGTGGCCCTGAGGAAATATTTTGGGACAGCAATATGCATTTCCAAAGCACTACACAATCAAGAAACTTGGATCCTGGGCTAGTGTGTAGATTGCCAGACATGGAAGAGTATGACCATGTGATTAAAACTGAGTTAATGTGATTTAGCAAGTCACCATGTGTCAGTGGCACCAGAGTAACTGCTTTTGGATTTGTTCTTAGCAAAGCAAGATTGCTTAAAATACTTTCAAGCTTTCAGCTGGATGCCTCCTTATTCCTAGTTAGAAATGAGCTTGTCTTCATTGATAACAGAGAGTAGAAACCATTTGCATAACTGTGCCCCAAATTTCTCTATGCCAGGCACTGCAGAATTGAAGTCCAGCACCCTTAATGTTTGTTGGGGCTTTGTATCTGTGTTTGGGATCAGAAACTGATACCAGAGCTCCCAGACACTTTTAACAGGCACTGGCAGTGGTGGCTGTGGCAGAGAAGTGACAGTGCAGAGACAGGGACCATCATCCCACACCCTGCCTTAGGCTGCATTTGGTCTTGGTAGGGCTGACACTTCATCATCCAGTACTGGGTGAGCCCTTGCTCAGACTGCTCATCTCTGTTGCAGGACTGGGAGGATGTTGGGAGTAACAGTGTCCCCTGGGCTCAAGCCTACAGACTGTGTGGGTAAGAACAAGAACTGTTGTGCCCTTTTAGGAGCAGAGAAATGGAGCCACGGTGGTGTACAACCTGGCCACTGGCATAGCAAGAGCCTATGGTGCACCCAGTACTTTACAATCCCAAAAATGAAAGTGAGACCAGAGGAAAGAGAGTCCTTCCCTCTGCAAGCAATTGTCCCCATGGCTGTCCTCATGCATGGTTTGACAGAAAGGTGAAAATGAGTGAGAAGGGAGGAGTTGTCATGTTTACAGTTGCTGAAGATGTGGAGCAAACTGGCATCCATACCCTAGCTCTCTGTCTGAATCAGGGTGCTCCAAATCCAGCCAGTTTGCTGGCAGATAATAACCCTCTCATCCACTCTTATTACAACACACCTGGTCAGTATAGGCCTTTCTTTAAAATCTTGGGAGGATGAACTGAGATCCAGTTGAATGCAGTTCATGTTGCTTTTTAATTCATTCAGTAGGTGCTCTGAAGCAGATTTTGATGCCAGACATCTGTGCTGCTTGCACACACCCAGGAAAGGCTTATTATACTATGGCAGAGCTTAGAGCAGGATTATTCATGCCTGATATTGATGGTTGGTAGCAACTCCTGAAGCCTTGAACACTGCATAGCATCAGAAACTGTCATTGTCAGTGCTTTCTTCACTGCAGGGAGCTATGTAAGTAATGTTCAGCCTAATTTGGAAGAAAAATTAGTTGGATTTGCAGCAAGACTGAGTTTTCTTTAGTAGCCAATGAAGTGATGCTTCAGGCAGCAGTGAGAAGATTTTGTCTGCAACTCTGTATAGTGACTGTGGGGCCTGGGAGGAAAAAAGTTGTACCTAGTGGGCAGCCACTGAGTTGGTGATGGCAATGTTGTGCAACAGATCCCTTGCCTGCACATCTGTCACTGCTTTATGCCTCTATAGTCAGGACTGCATTTGAGGAGTTTATTTCCTTTTTTGCCAGGTGCAGGATAGTCCTTCATCTAAAAGCTATCATACTAAATCCCTTAGAGTGTCCTTGGGCTTCTCCATTGCTCCATGTTTTCATAACAGGTTGTGCTTGTGCTCTCCCTCTGGGCCTGTGTGGGACATGTCACAAGTAACTGCTGACACTGTATTACTGTGAGTCTGTTTTGATCTGAAGAAAAAGAATCAGCAATATAAAGAGAATTCAGCATCAGAAGATACCAGCTTTGCTCTCTGTCCTTTTTCCCTTATTGTGTGGAGCAAATGACCAGCACCAAGTGGAACTTTAATCCCAGACCAAGAATTTAGGGGATATAAAATGATGTCATTTGAAGCCTTGGATCCTTGTAGCTCTGCTTCCACTATGGGAACAAAAGAACTTCAGAAGCACAAGGGGAAGCCAGAAAAACTTAGTTAAGCCCTAACAATTACTGAAGGAAACCAGTAAAATTAAAAGAAGAAACAAGTCCCAGTACAGCCTACCCACCTCTTCCCACCTGATGAGGTTACTTTGTGGGCTGTGGTTTTAAATGCCTGTGATTCACAAAGACCCTCTCCTTCCCCAAACCCAAAGAGGACATGGTATCAGAGGGTTTGCTGTCTTTTTGCATGGCAGAGGGACTGCTCAGCAGGAAATGATTTTTCTCACTATAGGCATTTACCAGGGAGAAAAACTGATTACGGAGTTTCCCACAGTTGAGACAATGCACATCCAATACTGCAAGTGTCTGAAAACGTTCAAAATCATGGTCTTTTCGTGGGACCTGCTGACTGCACAGGATGTCACTCTGGAGTGATGTTTCAGCTCTTTCTTCCCATGACAGGAGTTTTGAGGCTGTGTCACTGGTGAAACTCAGGCCAGGCATGTGGCAATGGAGAGCAGAAGTAACTCTGCCACTGTGAAACACAGACTGATGGCAATTAGCTCCACAAGCAGAATCATAAAATCATAGAATGATTGGGGTTGGAGGGACCTTAAAGCTCACTCAGTTCCAACCTCCTGCCACAGGCAGGGGCAACTTCCTACCCATTTGGAGAAGCTGGACCCTTTTCTGATGTGTATTGCTAAGTAGCAGCTATAGCAATCAAGGACTGCGTACTCACTCCAGATGGTCCTATCATGAAAAGAAATCTGAAGGTGATTAATTGTGCACTGTGTTACCTGCCCTCGATGCTATCCCATCCATTGCTCCATACACGCCACAGGCTGGAATATCACTTGCCCTGGGGTAATGGATAGCTTGCTATAGGATTCTCTCATTTTAATTTCTCTGTCTGCATATGACTGAAGAGTGATGAAGGCAAGAAAATCCTGTAGAGACTAGCCTAAACATGTACTGCATAGAAGAGTAAGAGAGGGGAAAGGTTTATATGCTGCAGTGGCAGATATCTAATCCTCTACAGCATTTTTTCTATTGAAAAGCCACACAGGCTCCCTAAAATTTTGAGCTATCTCAAACAGCTTTTATCAGAGTTTCTTTGCCTGTTTGGTTCATGTGTGTTCCAGATGCTAGTGACTTGAAGAACAGTTTCGTAATTCTCAAGCCTTGTGGTGTGGGGTCCCAACATCCACCTCTTCTGCGTTATTTACTGTAGACTTGGATTTCTCAGCACTGCTGCTGGGATTTCGGTTCAGCTCTGTGCTCTGTGTGTCTCTTCCCAGAGTATCCTTCTTTTTCAACGAGTAAGTTGTTTGAAAGGTATCTTCTGTACCTTCTTCACGAAAGCACATAGCATTTACCTGTCTTTCTCACGCTGGGGTTATCACAGCTTTTAGGTTCCTTGTAGGATAGAGCAGTGATAAGTAACTGTTGCTCATCATCCAGCAGCAAGCCCTTTTAAGATCACAGTCTGCTAACAAGTTCAGGTAGATCGTATTCATTCTATGTTACTGTTACTCTTCACAGTGTTATCCAAGCTGTGTTTTCAGTAGGAATTTACAGGTAGACAATGCCTTCAGCATGATGCCAGCAGCAGGAGGATTTTAGTAACTAAAGAAGTAAGGATCAAATAATGTTATCATCTGCTCTAATAAGAGCCACACTCCTTTGGGCTTCTCAGACACCAGAAACTGAATACCCCATCAGGCTTTTACACCTGAGAAAGGAGAATGACTGGAACAAATGCAACTTATCTGATATAAAGAGAGGGAGCTTTAGGGAAAATCTTTCTCTGCTGCATTATTAAAGGCACAAGTGCTTGTACTTGAAGCTTACTAATATTAACAAAAGCTCTCAACAAGAGGGTTTTGTTATTCCATTAAAAATCTTGCTTCTCCACACACACACTTTTTCCCCCTCTCTCTTTCCTTGTCTTTTATTTTAAGTCCTCTCTCTCTCATATTATGTTGATAAACAGAAAAGTCAACCTTGCTAGAACAGTCAGTGCATTGTCAAGGGGCCTGGCTTAATCCCCTGATGTCCCCAAGGAATAGTAAGGCTGTGTTAAGTGGGCTTCGAAAGCAGAAGGTGGAATGAGGTGTGATAGGAAACCAGCTCTTACTAACTAGTTCACTTCAGGCTAGCTTTAAATAAATTGCAGCTCTGAGCTGCTTGGACATTGACAAGAGGGCTGTGATATTTGTGGCTATGCTGTGGAGAACTTCAGCCTTTTAAAGCAGGAATAGGGAGAACCTGGTAAGACTTGAAGCTGTGAAACTAAAGCAAAAACAAAACAAGCTTCTTGGTGTGGAGGTTCCCTGGGTTTGTTCCTGGATTGCTTCTCACACTGACAAACTTTACCTGGCTCTTAAGAAAACACATGCTGCATTCCTAGTTATTTTGGCTTGGTTTGGGGAGCAGCTGAGCTTGGCAGCAGCTTTGAGAAGCACCACAGATGGATTTTCAGAAGAACTTGGGATAATGGGAACTGCTGTGTGTTATGGATCTAGGAGTCACCACCAGCTGGATCTCCAGGGGAAAAAAAATAGCACATCTGAACCCCACATTTGGTGCTGTGAAGTGAAAATCTGAGTACAGAAGTGTAAATCCAGCACTGCCAAAGCAGTACGTGGACCGGGTAATGGTTCTCTTAGGTCTCTTCATCACCTAGCATTACCTGTAAAGTTGTTTATGGGTATAAAACTGCACTCAGTTCATCAGTCGTTAACTGAGTGGTTATCTTTTGGGTGGTAGGCTGATTTTGTTTTCATTCAGACTAAGTCAAACCATAAGTGCAGCTTATTCCCAGCAGACTCCTGACAGCACTGATCAGGCTCCTACTTTCAGGTTCTTAGTCAAAGTGTAAGTATTATCTTCTCCCTTGTTCCCAACTGCTTTTCCATCCTTAATCACCACCAGTAGAGATGCAGATTGCTATTGATATTAGTATAGTAGCTGGTCCACTGACATAAATCAGCATAGAGAGGAATGAGGTAATGTAGATTTATACCAGATGAAGCTACATTATGCTTTTAAAGGCAAAGTCTTGAAAAGCTAAAGTGACTCTTCAGTGTCTTAATTCATCAAGAGCTGCTACACATGATGAGGCCTAGAATGAAGAACATAGTTTTGTTTGGTTGAATAATGTTTCAGTTTACAGGTCTGGCACCTGGAATAACTTAAGTTGACTTAGGAATATGTTGATGGAAGTGAAGAGCTGTACTCCACCTGGTAAAGATGGCTACCTTGTCATTCAGCTGGCTGGGAAGTACACTGTATTTTCCTGGTTCTGCTTGGAGGAATATGGATGGTGGGAATCCTTGAGAGCAACAAGATCAGCAGCAGCAGGTCTACCTGCACCTTTCATACAAAGCAAATCTGACCTTCAGTCTCCATCAACATTTGTTCAGGATGAAAATCACCAAAGGAGAGATAGCAACAATGAGTTTGAGCAATGGTAGAAATAACTTTTCATTGTTCTGATAGCATAAAAGGTCCTAAAGTAAATACAGTAGTAACTTATGTCTGCTCAAAGACTGACTTACATTCAAAATGGGGTAAATAAGCCATTTTCGGTGATTAACAGTCCAGTTTCTATATAGTGAAAGGCACTATGTCATTTGTATAGAGTCGTGTCTCCAACCACAACCATTCTTCGTTTTGGTTGTTTCTTTAGAGAGGAAAAGAGGCCTCTCTAAGTCAGCAATGGTCAGATGAAATCCCAGCAAACACAGAGCCCGGGCAGGAGAGGAAGGACAAGGAACAGCACAGTGAACTAAACAAACACCACCAAAAAGAAACAAACCTTGCAGAGGGCATTCCCACTGGATTTTCACTGGATGTGGTGCTGAGTACAGTACATCTGCTGCACCTCCCATCATACCTCACCTCCCTCACATACACAGACCTTTGTTAACAAGGCCGTGACTCAAAGGGTGGTAAAGCCACAAGAGAGTTCAATCTGAGACCAGCAGGAGTTAGTGAAAACAGTGAGAATCAAGCAGGAGTCTTGGGCAGGCCCCTGCTCTCCTGCAAGACGGGTCTCTTTCCACAGCTGGTCTTCACACATCCCTGCTTCACTACCTGACTGTGCTCTGGGAAGCTTGCTGGGAGCTGTGAATCCAGCTTGTTCAGCAGCTCCCACTCATCCTGTTCCTGGGCAAGATGGGGCAGGCAGGAGTCCAGCCGGCAGAGCTGGCTGAAGGGACAAAGCCAAGTTTAGTCTTGTGCCACTTGTGGTTCCTCAGAGGCTCATAAGGAAGCACAGGCAGCAGCAGACAGCTCCTGGCCACCATCCTCACCAGGAGGCCCTCTCCTAAGGAAAGGGCAGGTCTCCAGGAAAGTCAGCGCAATTGGTCTGGCATGCCCAGGAGGTGCCACACGTACCGTGTGTGAGCAGACAGAGTCAGTGATGCTCTGAACCACAGGAGACAGAGAGAACACGTTGGTGGGAAAGCAATGTCCATGCCCTCTAACCCAGGCTTTGGACCAAAGTGGCCACCTCAACAAGGAAATGGGTTTGTGCTGTCCATGCTGTCCTGGTTTCAGCTGAGATAGGGTTAACTTTTTGTTTTTCTTAGGAGCTGGTGTAGTGTTGCACTTTGGCTTTATTCTGAGAACAGTGCTGATAACACACCAATGTTCTAGTTGTTGCTCAGTAGCACTTACCCTGGTCAAGGACTTTTCAGTCTCTCATGCTGAGAGAGGAGGGGCACAAGAAGCAGGGAAGAAGCTGAGAAAGGACACAAAGCAGCTGTGTTGAAAGAGAGCATCCAGGTGACATCTATCACCCCCTACTTGTAGATAGGGACAATTCATGATTTGATTCCATGTCTTCAGATCCTAGATTAATTTATTGGGGAAAAAAAGGCATTCTTTCAAGCACTTTAGGCAGAAAAGTAAGAAAACAGAGTAGGTGACCCTCCAAGACTGGAAGCCG